>CANSZD010004075.1:0-302300 GCA_947648045.1 Beta corolliflora | reverse complement strand
TTTTGACTATTGTAACAATTAGAACGACGGAGGGTTATAAAGGGTTTATATTGGGGAATAATTTACAATACTCATTTACTCATAATGTACATCAGTGGATTTTCAGTTGGACTGTGGCTGTGTGTCTTTCCATATCTATATAGGTTTAGAGATTTTTTAGGGTTTGATTTTTGTAGCGTTTATTTTAGTTGAATAATCCTATGAAAATTGCCTGAGTTTCAGATGCTGATATCTTAATTTTGGTAAAACCAAATATAATTGTTGTAATTTGTGTTCATACCTGCAAACTATGATCGACAAGCAACCCTCAATTCTTATGAGAGTTTGGATCTATTCCTTCTATTTTATTGTCACTTTTTATTTGTGCCTACTCAAAATCATATCACTACGACGCCCAGAGCCTTAATACCAATAGGATGTGGTCAATTTTATGACTCTAGATTTCTTCTCATGGGGTCCGCTATATGCTTCCGCAAACTTAATATCTTCATATCATTATAACGCCCTCTATCCAAGTCATTGATCCTCATAAGACCTTCTACTCCGTGAAATATTGTTCTTAGGCCCCGTTCTTTTTGAACTTATTTTACGAACTTAACTTAAATGAAATAACGAAATGAATTAAAAGTAAATTAAACGAAATTAATTGAACCGAAGTAAATTCTTAACCGAATCGAAATTAACCGAACCAACCGAAATTTACCGAACCGAATTGAAATTAACCGAACCGAAATCGACCAATGAAATGAGAAACCCAACTAGATTGTATATTTAATTTTCTAAAGGAAAAATTGATTTAATCGGCTCAACTATGGGCGCCCTAACAAAAAAATAGTCCCAATTTCATTTTATATTGTTCGGTCCCTAACTTTTGGGGATCCTTTACAATAGCAGTCCATGAGGTTTCAAACCCGTGTGAGTATAACTTTGCTAAAATTATTTCTTTTTTTTTCTATCTTCTTCCTCCTCTTTCCTCCCTCCTTCCTTCACTGCTCCCTCCTCCCCCTTTTCCTCGCCACCCAACCCCTCCTCCTCTTCCACCACACTACCCCCACCCACCTCCCCTAGTGCTCACCACTCCCCACCACCCTCTCCGCCGTCCTCAAAACTCCTTTACCTCCCCCCCACCACCATCTCCCCCGGGTCCCCAAACCCCGTCCCCTCCCCGCCACCGATAGCCTTGCCCCCAGCACTCCCACTCCCCCCAACCACCCCACTTCCCGCCCTTTGATGCCGATACCGATACCTTTGATGGCTAATGTCGTGGACTCAGGTCTCCAGCTACCCGACACTCCCCCACCCCGAAACACCTCCACCACCCTCGAAATCACCATCGACACACCCTGCCTCACCCAAGAAAACCTCCACCGCCTTTGAAACCAACCCGAAATTCTAGAAGAGAAGGCGAGAGCGAATGGGGAGGTTGCGGAGACCCGGGATCGGGGGGTCGGAGGGTGGCGGCGCAGTAGAGGGGTTTCTAGGGTCACGAGGGGGGGGGTTGGGAGAAGGTTATGCGGGGGGTGGGGTGAGGGCGTGGGCTAGGGATTGGGGGCGGCGGGTGGGAGGCACGGGTGGGTGGGGAGTAGGCAAGTGGGTGGAGGTTGGTGGTGGGGTTAAGCCGGGATGGGGGCTACGAGGTGGCGGCAATGGTGGCTGGATGGTGATCGGGTGGCAAGGGAAGGAGAGAAGGGAGGAGGGAGGGAGGGGAGAGAGAGACCGAAAGAGGATGTAGAAGAAATAGGTAAAAATAAAAATAAAAAGGGAATATAAGGGTTAATTCGATTTTTCACCTGTTTAGCAAGTCACTGGTCCACTAGGACCACCAATGTAAAGGGGGTTAAAGTTGGGGCTGAAGAATAAAAAAAACGATAGTTGGGACTGTTTTTGTGAGGGACGGCCAAAAGTCGGACCGATTAAATCAATTTTTCCTTTTCAAAATAATAATAATTGATAATAATCAATAAGTATTAACAATTTAACATAATATTATCAATACTTATTATTATTATTATTATTATTATTATTATTATAATAATAATAATAATAATAATAATAATAAAAATATAAAAAATAAAAATTATTGTTATTATAATTATAATATTAATAATAATAACAATATTAATAGTAATATTGAAAACAAAAATAATAATTAAAACATTAGATAAGATTGACCGAAACGAATCGAACCGAAATTAATTGAAATTAAATTAAATTAACCGAACCGAAATTAATCGAACCGAAATTAACTGAAAATAAGTCCAAAAAGAATAGTTAATCTTTATCTAAGTAGAGTCAATGTTTACAAAAATTGGACATGACTTGCTTAGCTCAAAGCCTCAAAGTCGGGAAAAGACAAAGATGAGAAGCTTATCTAGCTTGAAGACATTGAGCTCCAAGTGCTCTACTTGTACACCAAAACCTTGATTTGAGAGCCTGATCTTGGTCCTTTCTTATTAGGTTCCATTGGCTTAAAGCTTATAATTAATTATGATATTTTTTTATAGAGGAAATACTTTAAAAATATATATAATATTAACAATGAATAACACCTAGTACCCCATACAATTGGGAAGCAAAAAGTGAAGAGATCATATAGGACCCGAATAGATCATAAGGAGCCAAGCTTGAGCTGGCTTGGGCTTGATTCTGCTGAGCTCAAGGCACAGCTGGCTCGGTCAAACATTTGGCCTAGTGTAGTCCTAGGACTCGTGGACCTAGCCAGATCAGTTGCACCCTACATGCACATGCGTGTCTGATATAGGTTTTATGTTCTTTCCTTTGCGAGATATACCTGTCATTAACTATGCATGTACTTGTTTTTGGCTCATTGCAATAATCTGACAGTTTTCAGTCTGTTTCTTGTATAAAGTGTTTCATGAAATTTCTGGAATAAATGCAGGCAACAGGACTTTGAGCAGTCTGCATTAGGTAGAGCTGCCCGTGCACAGGCTGCAAAAGAGAAGCAGTCTGGGAACGCTAATAAGGGTGAACCAGTTCTTAAGGTAATATTGGTTAGGACATAACTTAAAAATTTCCTGACAATAATTGGTGCATGAAAATTATTCACATGAAAAGGAACCCAGTATAAATTGATTCACTTCTTAAATTCTTGTTGCTTGATTTTCTAGTTGTCATCAGCTTAATTGTCTTATATGAGTTTCATTTTTGATTGATATGTGGATGCAGTGGCAGATGGGATAAGTTTTAACCATCTTACTGTTCAACAATCATGTAAGTGAAACATCTCACCGGCTGGTTCAATTTTTTGTTTTATCATGTAATTTTGATACTAGCTTTGAAAGTATTTAAGTTTTAAAATTGTTACTACTAGCATCACAAAATATCATCACTTTTAGAGGCACTTTGTATCATCAAAAATTTATGAGGAAGGATGGTGTGATAAGTTGAATTAGATTGTTGTTACTACAGTGAGAGAGAGAGAATGATTTGGAGATTCTGAAATGTGAAATCAGATTTACTCTTTTGATAGAGGTAGTTTACAGTATGCAAAACAGTATTCTTCAAATGTTACTGATGTATCTTTCAAAGTGATTTGGTTGCATGTACTATGGGTTGGCTGAATTTTTACTTGTGTAGAATACAGCCAGTGTGTATCTTGGGTTGTTGAACCCTGATTTATGAGCTGCAAGCTGTGCTCTGTGGGCATGAGTTAATTCAAAAGGATCATATACCCTTTCCCTATCTCTCTTGCCCTTATTTATATTTCTGAACATCGGATAATGTTACTTGGAACTATCAAAGAAAAACAATCATATATCGGAAACAAAACTTGAAACATGATTGCTATCAGCAGGCTTTCAATTTATTTTGAACTTATATAGGATTTTGTGTAATTAGTGCTAGGTCTCTGAGTAGTACTATGGGTCATATGGTGGATTGGGGATATTATTGATCACAGCATGATCAGAAATAGTCTATTGATATGATGTCTTGATTTATGTATCACTTGACTTGAAATGGGAGCATGTCTGACAAAGGATAGGATCTTAGAGTGGGTAGCTTTGGCCAGGATGGTCTCTTACGGGCCGTTTGGTAGTCGTTAATAAATTGCGGTAATAGGAATGAATTTTAAGTGTAATGTTATTAGGGAAGCAACCTTAAAATCTCCATGGGGAGGCATTTTTTCTCTATGGGCAATCAATCCACCCCTAAACTTGTGTTTTTTTTTTGTCTCCAGGGGAAGCAATTTTCATTTAACCCATTACCACCTACAAGGTGGTATCGGACGGGAATGAAAATTCAAGAAAAAAAGTAGACACTTTAGGATAAATTAGCATTACCATGGGAATGGACAATGATATTCTTCACAAATTTACACACAAATTCATTCCCATTACCACCATTTATAACCAACTACCAAACGGACCGTTAGTGCCTTCCTTTTTCTTCTTTTTGTTGGAGTTATTTCACAAAGACTTACCCTGGTGAGAAGAAATAAGGAGGTAACTGTGCATTAAGGAATTAGCACACTTGGAGAACATTGTACAATGGACGGCCGTATGAAGTTGCACGAGCACGATAAACAAAGCAATCAATGTAGATATGGAAGAGAAACATTATGTATGGATATATATAGTATACTTCCTCCTTTTTTTTTGGTTGAAACGTTTTGACATTTGACACTATTTCAGATACTACCCTTGACCTAAATTTTATGATAATATAGTATACATAATTTTAGTATTCAAGATAGATAATGTTAGTGACATGTCCTTTTTCTTTGTGGAGGAGGGAAGGTCAGCTTGGTTACGAATACTTACTCTTTTTCCCTTTGTTTTTAACTTTTAAGAGAAAGAAAAATAATTAGTGACAAAGAAAGAGAACCAAGGTCCACCAAGGTGTATACAATTTAATACTTCATTTGATTCAAAATACTTGCAACATTTTAACTTTCGCACTATTCACATACTAGCTTTGAGCACATTGTTTTTTACTAATACATTATAGATGTTATTATGTAAAATGTTATTGGATTAGTCTCAATGATATATTTATTAATATGAACTTTTAAAATTTTTATTAATAGATAATTAAAGATATAGTTTGAGCAGCAGCAAGCGTGAAAGCTGAAGTGATGCAAGTATTTTGAAATGGATGAAGTATGTATCAATATGTCGTGAAAGATATGTACTAGTGATGTGCATTGAATCTCTTTCACTGTGAGGCACATGTTATATGTTATATGTTTTACATATTTACAAATTTACAATGCCGAACATACTGGTAATCAAGGAAAATATAGTCTTGTATTTCAGTTTGCTATCTAATCATAGAGTTAAACGAGATAAATTCAGCTCATAACTATTGGACAATGTTTCGGAGTCGGGCATCTAGGCTTGGCCTGGAACAAGCTGAACAATATAGGAGTTTTAGTGCATGAAATGATTTTCTGATTGTGCGTTGACATACAATAGTCGTCCTACCCCCCCCCCCCCAAAAAAGCTAGAAAACCAAAAAAGAAAGAAAGAGAGATGATCATCTTAATCATGGACTGTTGATAGCTTGATGCTGATTTTAAGAAGCCAATTATTTTTTCGGTCAAGACCGGATGTCTATAACACTGTTCAGGTGCTCGAAATCTTTTTTTTGTTTCTAACTCATCCTTCTTGCTCTCCCTCTCTCTGTGTTAGTGAGTTTTAGAGTTATGAGGTTCTGGAAAGACCAACTTTTTTATGTAATGTGGAGGTTGTAAAGATGCTTTGGGTATAAAGAGAGATGGAGGGTTGTTTTTGTCCTATAGGTGATCAACTTTGTGGTTGGCAGAGTTTTTCTGGTCAGAACTTTGACTTCTGACTCCATTTTGTGATATACTGATCTTGCACGCTTCATGGTTCTGGGATGGGAAGTGGTATGATATGATGGTGCTGAATGCAGGAAAAACTAAAAGGTGGTAAGTCGTGTTGAGGAGTCGATACTAGCTGTTAGGTTGTTTAATCAAAATAAGAGTCCAGCAACGTTCTGAACCTTACTTTAGACTATTTGTATGTAGGCATGACCTGGACGAATTTAGCACCCTCTTTTTTTCGTGGAAATTCTTGGTCAACTTGACCTCTCATGGCTTTAGAGAGAGGAGGCAACTAAAAAATAGAGTTCTTAATTACTCAAGAATCTAACTGATCACCACGTCTGTATAACTTTCTGTTGTTTAAGCTTTCTGCTAGTGCTTTTGTAAAAATACTACATACTTCATAGGGCGTTCTTCTTGTGACAGAAGTTGAAAGATGATGTTTCACTTGTATGCTTGTTCATGCTTATTTTTATGGCGGTTTCAAGGCAGGCATAAGGGGTTTGTTTTGTTATTTGAACTTCGCCTCTGCTCGAACTGCAACTATATGAGTTTGCCTATTCTAGAATCATCAATGGTTTGGGGTCAATTTATTTTTACTCATTTCAGTGTTTAATTTTCGTTCACTTAGTGGTATCTACTACTTCCATGGAGATAGTTGTGCTAGTTCATAGTTTTAACCACTTATTGTCATCTTCTCTTGTGCACAGAATTTGATCTTATTTGTGGAGTGAGAGCACTTATTATGGAAGCTGGCAGCTATTGTTCTGATGTCCAGCAAATGTGTGATTTCTAGTGGGAAATGCTTGATCAATTTGCCGTACATACGAAGCCCTTTTTCTCTTGTTTTTTCTTGATGTAAATATGTGATTATGCTTTGCATTATTGACCTTGAGAACTGTTATCCTGAAAAATTGTATTTGTTAACAACGTTTTTTTTAACATTTAGAAAATTTGCATTAATTAAAATTGAAAGACAACCTAACGCTAATCTAATCAAACAGAAACAAAATGAAACTAACAAGAGCTTTGTTTGCTCGTACATACTTTATGAAGAAAAAAACTAACTATTACGTGTCGAGTCAAAAAGTTTGTGTGAGCGATGGTGGGTGAGATTGGGTTATATGTCTTGATGAAAAAATACCCGATATGAGAGGGAACCTGTTGAGATATAAAACCCCGACAATCTTCAAAGAGAGATTGCCATGACAGTAGTAGACCTCAATGTCTACTAGACGCTAAATCCCAAGGTCCTTGAAGAGAAACATCCTCGTGGGATTCTACTGATTCAACTAACAATGAAGTCACGTCCTTTGGTGACTTCTAACCGTGCTGCAAGGGTACCCAGAGTTTAGTCTCACTAGACTAAAACTCGAAATACATGGAGGTCGAAACTTTCTTCAAATCAAATTGGAGGGCTTCCCACAAGATGCATTTCTTTGATGTGATGACACCTGAAGCCATCACGAGAACTTGAGGTGAGTTAGATTAATGAACTTCGCCCCACTTACGGGTCCGAAGATCCAACCTCGCAATCCCAAACCTAGAAGAACGACGCACAACATATCTGAATTGAGAACCTCCTCTCATCTTAACCGACACTCGAATTCCTAAAACGGCA
Organism: Beta corolliflora; assembly: GCA_947648045.1. Taxonomy (NCBI): domain Eukaryota; kingdom Viridiplantae; phylum Streptophyta; class Magnoliopsida; order Caryophyllales; family Amaranthaceae; genus Beta; species Beta corolliflora. The sequence goes on along the minus strand of CANSZD010004075.1, from coordinate 294,873 downwards.
TAAACCCCATGGCCAACTCCAGGATCATTGGCTCTATTCACCAGGTTTCCTAGATCTTTATTTGTCATAGGAAACCAAGAACCCTGTACTGCCCACCGATCACCACTAACGAACACCCAAGCACAACCATACACAAAAAGGCAAGGGTTATTGGATCTGGAAGAAATAAACATTAAACAAACTAAAAAAATCATCACTAGATTCATAACACCACACCCTAAATTAGAAATCTCGAACATAAAACCGGGGAAGGGAAGGGGGAGACACAAACACTAAACAAGGGAGAGGGAGGAGAAGGGGGAGACACGAACACTAAACGGGGAGGGGGGAGGGAGACTCAAACACCGACGGGGAGGGGGAGGGGGAGACACAAGTAAGGAACACTCGGGGACACGACGACACGAGGGAACGGGGGCGGGGAGGGGGGGACTCGCGGAACGGTGGGGGAGGGGGATAGTGAGGCGCGGGAAACGGGAACGGGGGCGGGGGAACAGGGGAAGGGGGAGGGAAACGGACCCGACTTCGAGGACGGGGGACAAGGGATAGGGCAAGGCTAAAGCACGGGGGAAGGGGTGGGGGAACGATGGAAGCGGGGGTCCTTTAATCAACTTCGTCAATGCCGAGCCAATCTTGTGAAGGAACACCAGACTTTATTGCCTTATCGGTTGCTTCCCTTGCATCATCGTCCTCCTCCCTATCGGAATCCACATGCTCCTCATTTCCCAAAAAATCAACATCATTTCGATCTGAGTATCGAGATGGAATGTGGATGGTATATGGGGAGACGAACCAGAGAACCGAACTCATTCATGTGCTCATTGACATAATTTGGATCCGACAACATGCTAGTAAATGATTAAAAATGCAGGGAGGGGGTGGGGGGGAACGACGAAAGCAGGGAGGGGGTAGGGAAACGACGGAAGCAGGGGAAGGGAAAACGCGGGGAAGGGGAAACGCGGGCCAGGGGAGCGTTGGGGGGAAAAGGGAGGGGGAAGGGAAACTAGCTACTAACGGGGGACTAGGCTCGCCGCCGACGAGGCTGAGATGCCAGCCACCAGCGAGCCTAGGAAGGTGGGCAGTGGGGGTGTGTGTTTTAGGGTTAGGGTTGGGAGAGTTTTAGAGAGAGAAGTTGAGAGAATTTTTTACTTTATTTGGTCTCTTTTTTGTAGTATTGCTAACAACGTTTTGCTCCAAAGCTTTTGACTATAAAGGACATTGAATGAGACTCATGTTTTCTCCCTGTGTAATGGCTCATATGGCACCATTTTATCTTCTAACATGACTCTTTTGTGAGAGTGAGACCACAATTTCGTATTAAAAATTACACTCGGAAATGTCGTAATTTAAATAATTGATTGTTATAGTAAAAAATAGCATATGATTATGTAGTAGGAATGATAATGGGTCGAATTTGAATAGATTTTTTTAATTTATTATTCGATCTATAACTTTCAATTTGAATTATATTTCTCTGAATTAGATTGGATTATATTTCCTCATATTGAGTTAGACTTGAGTCGGGTTCGTACTAATGTTATCACTTAAAAATCTCAAAAATCAAATCTTAAGGAAAGAATTTTACTATGTATATAGACTATTAATGATGCATAATAGTTACCCGATGGTGGCATTGTGGTGGAAATATTTAGAATTTGGATTGGATTTTCATTTTCTCGGATTCAAATTGAAAATTTCTTTAGGATCAAGTTGGGAGAAGGGAATGGTCATCCCCACCTGGCACCTATATACACCTAAATCTGGTTAAATTTGAAATAGAAACTTCAATATTACAGAATCAAAAATAACAGGGAGAAAAAGAATATTCATCAATTGGTCAGATATCCAGTACTAGGAAATATGAGAGATTGTGGGTGAATGAGCTACTTCAAACATACAACAAAAAAATTATGAAATTTTACACTGCAGTTTACAACTTACAAGAGAGGCAAATACTGAACTACTGATCAACCACTTAGCCAGAAATCACATCTATGTACAAAAACATCAGGTGAAATACACATTTTACCACAACATATTGGATATAATACATGTACTTAAATTAACACAAAAATAAGCTGGACAGATATAGCTTTCCTGCCATGAATAATATTGTCAGAACCTCTCTGAACTCCATTAATTGTCAGGACCAAAACAAAAGCTTTATAAGAACGATTGAATAGGTGCTGTGGATTTCAGTTCACATGCAGCTTGGAAACAGTCAGCAGCCTGTGTTATTAAACCTTCTTTCTTCAAAAGCAAGCCAAGATGCAACCACGCATCATGATTTGTCGGGTCTAATTGTAGGGCATTCATTAAGAAGCTTTTGGCTATAGGGAGAGAAGACGGAGCAAGTTCCATGAACACTTCGGCTGCTGAAACTAAACCAGGAACGTAATTTGGATCAAATGATAGCGAGACAGAGAAAGCTACAAGCGCTTCCTTGTATCGTTGTCGAGCCTTGAACAGTTTACCTATATGACAGCAAAGTTATCAGTGAACTATTTGGAGCATGGCTGAATGGAGAACTGTTCTCCAGCAAACAAGTGACAGAAGGCAATTTGGTAAATCCACTTGATGTGGACCCACACCAATCTGTCTTTCTTGTTCACTAAAGAATTGTTCTCCATTTAGCGTTTTTCAATAATTTGCAACTCTCTTCCTTGCTCCCTTTTAAGACTTACCAGCTACATGCCAACTTTGAGGGCTGTAAAAGTTGATTGACTTCGCTCTTTCCACACAAATTTCAGCATCTCCCCATGATTCAAGCCTTGTGTATAAGTTGGACAGATCTTGCCAAGCTTCCATCTCTAAAAATTTCATTTCCGTTGCCTGTCAGAGGATTAATAAAACATAAAGATACACAAGAACGAAAGTATCTGTCAGTAACATGAGTTGCAGGATATGCTCATAAATCTTCTTATATTCATAAAAAAACATGACCACTTGAAAAATATATCCCACATGCTCCAAAGACACTCCAATAAAATAACCACCATGCTAGTACCAGGCTATGGAGATGGTTTAGATGGCACATGAGACAGGTTATTATCTGGAATTTTAAAACCTAAAATTTAAAATGATAATAATAACATTAATAAGGAAAGTATTGACAAAATAGACTGAATTTTGGACCATAAGATAGACTGAACTAAGAAAATGTACAGATAAGATTCAACTATGAACCACAGTATCAAAAATTGACTTGGTGACATCGAAGTTGGAATTTCAAACATCTAAAGCACTCCAAAGAATGAAAAACTAACATTACTAAGCGAATCTTCGCCTCCGACATCATTAGGAACTTATGTATTTTATATCTTTAAGTGATTGGATACCTGAATGTCAACCTTTGACATCACTATATCTATTCTCATTTCCAATGTTCTCAATTTAGTCTAATTATATACATCTTCGGTCTATTTTTGTTTGATGATCCATAATTTAGTATGTTTTTGTCAATTCCTCCTATAGTTGATAAGAATAAGAAATGGGCCTGATGCTAGCTTGAACTAACCTGCGAGAAGCTTAAGCAAACATCAAATGATCAGAAAGTGCACATACCTCCAGACCAAGACTCTTAGCATTGCGCTTCTTTGCTGCTTGAATTTGTGCCAGCAGAAGCACATAGTTCTCTATAGCTTGCTTGGGGTTCTCTTGAGCAATCTGTAGAACAGCCTTTAATCTTAACAATTGTAATCGATCGATGCCTGTGGTTTCATCCAAAGCAATATCAACTATGTCTTCAGCATCTTCAAATTGCTGCTGTGCAGAAGCTACTAGAGCCAATAGCTTCCACCCTTGCCCTGAACTTCCAGCTAACATATTGGAGTACAACTTGGTGTAGCTAAAACTAGCATCAAGGTTCCTTTGTGCGGCATTTTCCAGACCCAGGTTGAATATCAACTCTGGATCATCCTTCGCAATTGGAAGCGCGTCGTTTAGGGACTTTAGTGATCCCTTCCGATACATCTCCGTCTCCAAGTTCGATATAGATACTCTGGCAGCATTTGAATAACACCTCCCTAGGAATTTATGAGCCTGAGCCATAAAATGCTTGTTTCCATCACCGGCCAACTCAGTAACTTTGCGGCAATAATTGATTCCTTCTTGAGCAAGGTTCAAATCTTCCGCACATAACTTTGCTCCCAACAAAAGAGAAGGCATGTGGGGTATGTGCTTTGACTCAGAAGGTCCTGTAATCTTCCTTACCAGATCTAAAGCCGCCTTGTTCTGCCCAGCAGCACTATAACAAAGTGCAAGAATGTACCATCTCTCAGCTCTGTTGTAGACTCCTGGAAGGACTTGCTCCACATGATTCGCGAGAAACTCGAAACCGTTACACATCGATAATGCAAAAGAGAGATGATCCACAATTTCCGGGTCCCACTCAATTTCGTTACATGATGCTTTTCTACTTAGGATAAACAACAAAAGGATTGCTTCCTCAAGATTATTCCTAGGGGTTGATGGACCCCATATTTGTAGCTGAGGGGGAAGGCCCACTTCAACACCACCATAAATCAATATAGCAGCTAGCTTCTTCTGGGCACTAGCTAATGTCTCAGGATCCAAGTTCCAGGGTTTCACAAGAGCTTGGCGGTATGCTACAATGGCTTCATCAAGGCACCCTGCTTCTTTCCATAGTTTAGGAAGCAATTCCAGTGCCTTGTGAAGCATCTCTTGCATCCTGTTATCTTTACTGAATTTTGCTGGCATTCCATTAGGTAATGCCGATTCAACTATGTCTACAATCATTTTACACTCCCTAGCAGCCTCTGGTAGATTATGATAACAGCATAGCACAATTAGATTAGATGATATATATAACAGGTTTTTAATCATATAGTACTGTACCAGAGCAAGAAATAAAATATGCCCTTTATGTAATTCCTTTAATTAGATATTCTCTGCCGTCTGGTGATAATTCAGTGATTTTGATTTTGAAGTTACAACTTACAACGCACTAAGTATTCTTAGTTTTGGTGAACTGATGCATAGATTCAACTCATTCAAGACTATTAACTAATGCCAAGAATATCGATTGGGGTACATTCAAGAGTGCATACCATACAAAATCATACAATGCTTCTAATAATACTATAAGAAAGTACCTGAAATCCTCCCAAGTTCCTCCAAAACCTTAGACTTGAGTAGAATGGCTTCAAGGAGAAGACTGACCGAGTGCCAAGACATCACACCGGCAAGGGAATTATCACCCTTGGATTTTAGTTTTCTTGGCCGAGTGCGCTCTGAAATAGCAGTAATCATTCTTGGGGTTAATGCTTTAATGTCAATCCCTTCAAAAAGTTGTAGAGCAGCATCAAAATTCGCTTTCTGATATTCTATCCTGCCCAGTAAAGCGCTAGCTTCCTGATAGCAAATGATCACTCAATTTCAGTTCATTTTCTAAGCTAAAAAAGAAGTTGAAAACCAAAAACAGAAGAGCATAAACAGTTAAATATAGCATTATTAATAATACATAGAATAATTAGACATGATCAAACAACAAGTACCATATAAATTAAGGTTTAATGAGACCTAATCAAACCATAAGTACTTAATAAAATGAAGTTGAAAATGCACCACCTCATAGTTTAATGAGAGAGCTTCCTTCAACGTGGATTCAACTTCATCTACATGAGCATCTTCATATTTTGATCCCAAATCTCCAGTAGTCCTTGAAGAAAAACTCTTCAAATCGCCGGTCCTCGACGACAGGCCGCTTACCGAGTAATCTCTCGTGGCCAATGACTCCGGCGACCGAGGAGCCGCCTCTTCAAATCTAAATTGTTCTCCTGAGCAAGCACACAACATTGTTCCTCTACCCAACAAGCAACAACTTCTTTCTTTCTTTTTTACAGAGTTTTGAATTAAAATAACACAACAATTGAATTTAAGCCTTCAATTTGAAGTTCTGCAATGTGTGCATTACCAAAGATAGTCAGAATCATGCAACAAATGGAAAAAATAATCAAATGGATAAAAACATCAGATCTTATTCACTAATCAACAGAACTTTCACATTACATGTCTCTAAATTTTAACCTTAAAAAGTTGATATATTATATAAACAGATCAACATGGCATTAATAAACTCTGCTGAAAAAAAGAAAAGAAACCCAAGTAATGAAAATAAAAAAAATAAAACAACCCACATTCAAATTTTAATAGATCAGCATTACTCAGCAAAATCCCACTAATAAAAGAGCTTGGAGACAAAAGGTTAGTAGAAGAATGAGATTTTAACAAATGCAATTAAGGTGAAATAGAAGAAGCCAAAAAAATGGTCAGATAAAAACAATGCCTCGAAATTACCAACAAAAAAAACTGAAGCAACTCAGTTTTCTCTCTCGTCTTCTTCTACTGCCATGAAAGCAACTTCTCAAAGAGAGAATCTTTACAGTTTCTCTGTATTTTGGGGTTCTTGTGAGCTAATTTTTGGATATGTGAATAGTACTTTTTCTTGCATATTTTTTGAAAAAAAAAACAGAGCAAAAATGAAAACGACCCAAAAATTACAAATAAAATTGTCAAAAAAGAAAGAAAAGTTTTGAGCTTTGTTATAGACTATAGAGATCTAAGTTGAGTGCGCACTTTTTTGTCTTTAAGCGCCTTTTTTGTGTGTGTGTTGCTGCGTATGGGCTGGCAATGAAAATGGGTTCTATCCTGTGCACATTTAAGATTGGATTCTTTCTCTCTTCTTCAGTCTTTCTGATAATGCTTTCTGCTATTACTGGTTGGGGTGCAGTTTAGGTTTTGATTTTCTTAGCTTATGGTTGGGCATTTGGCCAACATTAACTTGATTTTAAATGTTGGAATTTTGACAATGTCTTATGGGCAGCTGGGGACTTGAGTTACCCCACAGTTCCACAAATATTTAGTACTCTATTGTCTTTTTAGTGTTTTTTTATTTATTCATTCAAATTTTTTGTTTAGTAGACTTATTTCTATCAAATTTTAGCTGTTTCAAAGTCGATCAAGTTATTCTGTCAAAAAAAAAAAAAAAGTCGATCAAGTTAAGACTGGCTTATGGTATACTCCAAAATGAAGAATTTTGTCAAATGCTACATTATAAAATTACTTATTTGTAAAAAAAAACTGCCACTACATTAAAAATATTGTTAAAAACTACATTTTAAAGCAAAAATATTGTAAGAAGCTGACTTGGGCCATATTCTGACGGCTGACCATTTTTTTGGCGCTAAATGTGTCTCTTTTGGCCTTCCCCCCTTCTTTTTCCTTCAGTTTTCACTCAATTTTTCATGCTCCTTTGAAATTTGGTTGTTTAGCAAATTTCGCTGATATTGGTTGTGAAAAAATACTAAGAGAAAAGGTCAAAGTCAAAAAATATAGTCAACGGCTATAATTCAGCCAAAAGGTAGCTTGTACCAACTTCTTTTTGTCTTAAAAGATGGTTTCCTAAAGCATTCTCTTAGAAGTTAGTTTTTAACAAAACTTGTTTTTATAAGATAGTTTTGTACTTTTATCTAACAAATTTTGTTGCTCTTTGTTGAACTTTTCATTATCAAGTTGGCTTGATGTTATTAATGGTTTAGAAACGAAGAAAAAAGTACCACACATTTAATTTGGGTGTCTTTCCTAACAATGTTTTTTTTCCTACTAGGGGTCATATAGTTGATTTAAGCTTGATTCCGAAAAAGGCCCATAATGTATCAAAAAGGTGTCAGAAAATTAGAATAAATTGGTGTCTAGAGAGAAACTGGATAAATTTTCCCAACACGAATTTTATATGTTTTCCTATAAGTAATTTACCGACTCACTTTAACAAGATCATGGTAATACTTATGAGATACAAAGAACCAGAATGATAGAATCTTAATTGTTGTAAAACCTTCACCTCCTGAGATTCAGTATGAAGACGATCTAAATTTCGCTCCGCTAGCTATAGTGGTCATTGGTCAAGCTATTTATGAGTGGAATATAGATGGTAAATCTGAATATGAAATTTTATAAAAAATTGCAAGAGACGGGAATGAACAAAATGGCATACAAGGTTCCTCTAGCTGGAATGAGCGAAGAAGCTGCTGTAAGTTTCCTAGTCTCGGAGTTTACTGAACAACTGAAAAATTGATGGGACCATTGCCTAACTCTTGGAAATAAAATTCAAATCTTAGAACATAAGGCTTTGGTTGAACCATCTGATGGTTCCATAGTTGAACAATCAGACGCCTGTGATTTTCTAATACTAACCATAGGAATGCATTTCGTAGGAAATCCAAGAGAAGAAATAGTTTCTTCCAATGTGGTCCTCACCTATATTATATGTCCAGTTTTAGGAGACTATCAATTAGGGGTGAAAGTTATTCGAATAAAATCCAAAATCCAATCCAATCCAATCCGAATTAGTAATTCGGATCGGATTCGAACTGTGTTCGGATTGGATTCGAACTGTGTTCGGATTGGATTCGGATTGAAATTTTTTGAAAAAATGGATTTTCGAATCGGATTGGATTGAGGGTAATTGGATCCAAAAATCCAATATAACCAAATAGTAATATGCCTTGTATTATGTATCTGGATTGGGCTTAAGTGCTTAACTGAATTTTTTTATAAACAATAAGCCTAGTCCATACTCCATACCCCAGTAGGCGTAGCACTTCAACCCTTCCCCTGAAACCCTAACAACACTTAATTCCTTATTTCCTAAATCTACTAGGCTGCTGTTGTGCTTAATTTATTTCATCGAAAAGCTAAGTTTTAAAAAATCGAATTTTCGGATCGGATCCAATCTAGAGTATGAAAATTCAGATTGGATTGGATCGGATTCAAACTCTAATCGGTTTGGATTTGGATTGGAAAATTAAAATCCAAATTTTGTTCGAATCGGATTGGATTAGGCCCTAATCCAAACCGTACACCGAACTTTCACCCCTACTATCAATGGTACAAAGACATATTCTTAACTTATGTCTTGATAAGCGAAGACTATAATGTATCTTTTTGGAAGGAAAAATTTATTACAGGACTTTCTAAACTTTTTGCTGAAAGAATTCTTAATAAGCACAAAGTTGAGACTGACTTAGAAGAAATTTCTTTTAATCAAATAACATTCGGAAAATTTATTTTCCTTCATAAGAAAAGAACGATTATCTCTTTGTTCATAATTGAAAATTCAAGCCAAATATGGGTCGAGAGATCTCAAACAAAAAAAAATTGGGATAATTCTGTGAAGCTTTTGGTATGAAAAGACTTAACCCTCCTTGTGCAAGACATAAACAAAAAAGAAGGAGTTCATTTTCATATAACAAGCATAAGAGATAGGCAAATACAAATCCTCAACACTACCAATAACCGTCCCCAAAGTTTCACAAGAAGTAAAGGGGAGAAAGAAAGACTACTATTATTTGCTATAAATGTGGCAAAATTGGCCACAGAGCAAATAGATGTGATATATAGGGTAAAATCAATGAACTTTTTGGTAGTGTTGAGGAACTAAAGAATAAGCTTTCAAAGCCTATCTTGCTTCAAGAAGAAGAAGAGAAGAACCTTTCTCTTCTTCTCGAGAAGAAGGTGAATATCTTCTTTGAAGTAGTGCGAATTCTTTAGAGGATTTGTCTGAAGAAGATTTTCCTAGTATTTGTTTCTAAAAAATGATCAATGTTCTTTCTACTAAACATGATAAATAGTTTCTTTTTGATAAGAGGTTTTCAGTGTGTTGTTAAGGCACCAAAAACCTCTTCTCAAACTAAATATCTAACTCCAAAACAAGCAATCACTAGAAATGTAGTAACGACAAGTCAAGGATCCACATGAAAATAGGGATTAATCAAAGTTTAAGAAGTGCAAATTGCCTAATTGAAGGATATTTGGGGTTTGAAATGGTTTTGTGACAATGAGTAACTAAACTAAGAATAAATGAAACAAGCAAATAAAATATGAGTGTAAAATATCAATAAGGAAAGCACTAGGGTCAAGGCTACTAATATGAATCAAACCGAAAGAATATCATTAATGCAATTGCAAATTCAAAAGTGATAATTACATAAAGTTTAGCTTTCCTCTAAAATACTTAAATCCTCTTTCGAATGATCTTCAAGATTAATCGCTTACACAACCAACTAAATCCTCTCTCGAGTGGTCTTTAGTTAATTGATTAAAAGATCAAATAAGTGCGAAAAACCCCGAATAAAAGGATTCCCTTAATTTCTACCCAATATCTTGGCCTAGAAATCAAGTTGATTCATGGGGATGGGAAATGAGTTCAAAATTCAATTAAGAATGTTTGTAACCAAAATACGAAAGTATAAATGTGATTAATATCCATCCTAATGCCTCAAAACACTAAGATCGATACATATTCATCATTTAGTCACCACAATTACATTAACAATCAAATGAAAGCCTTAAGTTCATACTTTCACCCAACCCTTAGATAGGAGACTATTCACTAACTATGAAATCTAGGCATAAAAATCTGGAATTATAGACTAATCTAAGGCTAAATATGATTAAAGGATGATTATAAGCAATTATGAATCTATAAACTATAAGATCTAAAACTATGAAAGAAGAGAGAATAAGGTTATGTTCAGTTCACCTTATTTTTACTTATTTCATATCGTATTAGATCGTGATTAGATAAGTTCGATCATATCGAGGTAAATTCATATCATGCTTATATTTAAAAACTTATTATTATTGTTATTATTATTGTTGTTTTTATTGTTATTAGTATAAGGATTATTATTATTATTATTATTATTATTATTATTATTATTATTATTATTATTATTTTTATGATTATTATTATTATTGTGATTATATTTGTTATTATTATGATTATTATTGTTATTGTTATTATTATTTGTTATTGCTATTGTTATTGTTATTATTATTATTATTATTATTATTATTATTATTATTATTATTATTATTATTATTATTATTATTATTATTATTATTATTATTATTATTATTATTATTATTATTATTATTATTATTATTATTATTATTATTATTATTATTATTATTATTATTATTATTATTATTATTATTATTATTTTCGTTTCAGTTCTTGAAGTGCTGGACATTTAGAAAAGGTGATTTGCAAAACGGGAAGGTCTTTCCTACAGTACATGGGTCTTCAGAGATGGTGATATCATTACAATGGCAAACAACTTTATAGGTTGAATCACCTAACATTGTGCTACTAGGCTACTAGCTAGACTACTTTTTTACAAGGGGAGTTGTATGGGGGTCACACAAGTTCCCTACCGGCCTAATTAGACCGCCATTAACCGTTATGGTCAACTCAGCTAGAAGAGCCCCATTTTAATTGGGCATATGCGAGCCAGATACCGGCGTATGGTACATGCCGGTTACGTTTGTATACCTTATCGGTATCTATCATCTGGGCCATCGTCAAGTGGGCCTGGACTGATCCAGTACTTACTCAATGCGCCTATGGACCTAAAGGTAAATATCAGAAGAGGATAGAAATGCATCCAACCAATAGGAGCAGTGTCCTACCTTGCTAAGGACACTGCCGGCTCCTATAAATACCCCCCATGATCTGAGTCGTAAAATACGCTCACATATACTAACATACTCTACTTGAGACATCCCATTTTTACTCTTTACTGACTTAGGCATCGGAGGGGCGTTCCTCGGATCAACCCCCGAGGTCAGTTTACGTGTTCTATCTTGCAGGACATCAAATCGGGTCATTAACCGAGAGGAGATCTTGGTTCACTCCCTTATAACTTATTCCATACCGGAACAATTGGCGCTAGAAGGAGGGGCGAACTATACTTTGGTCTCAAGCCGCGATTGATCCAGCCCATTTGCCTTATGGATCCAAAGCAGAATTTCGGGATGCCAGAAACCGATGAGAACAATATTGCTGTGGGTGATGCACCTACTGGGTTCAAGACCCCGCAACCGGTGGTGGGATCCTCCAAACCTGCCGCCGCGGGTGACAAAGGGACTACCGAGGCCCCACCACCCAACATATTCGAGGCACTGCAACGCGTGTTCAGTCCTGAGCAGCTCAGAAGCGCCGCCGAGGTCTTCCGAGGCCATGGCGAGCCGAGCACCACCCTCGGGCCACACCCAGGTAAGGCGTCCTCGGCACGGCCGCATAGCCCCGTCGGGGAAGATGCGGTCTTTCATAAGTGACCGGCATAGGGAACCAAGCCGGCAGGACCCGGAGCATGCTGAGCACTCCAAAACTCCCACCGAGCCGGTGGGGGAGGGGTACGAGGATGAGCAGCAGGACACTGAAGTCCAGCACTCATCCCAGCCCTCAAGGAGAGACACTGAGTTCGCCCGTCGCAAAGCACCGGTATCTCTCCGAAATTCTCCTTTCTCAACTTCTATACTCCATGAGCCCATGGAGAAAATTAAGATGCCGACATGCAAGTATGATGGTAGGACGGATCCGGAGGATCACATCTCCGCGTATGAGGGACACATGTTGCTGTATACCGACACTGATTCGGTGTGGTGTAAAGTGTTCCCCTCAACTCTGGCCGGCTGGCACAAACTTGGTTTAAGAGTATCCCCGCGGCAACCATAGCTGATTTCCGGCAGCTCACATCCATGTTTGTAACTCACTTTGTCGCCAATAAGCGAAGGGGAGCGAACGACCGTGAGCCGATGTCTATCAGCCGGGCGAGAAGGAAAGCTGCGAGATTATATCGGCCGCTTTAATTCGAGGCCGTCACCATTCCCGGCTGCGGCAGGAGGTGGCGGTCCTGGCACTTATGACCCGGTGAGAGAGGGCACCACCTTCAGAAGCTACCTTGGCCGCAAAAAACTGACCAATCTCACCGACGTCCTCGGGAAAGCAAATGAGTTCATCGGGGAGAGGAGTTTGATAAGGCGGCCACCTCAAACGATCCGAAGGAGATGGTAAAGAAAAGAGAAGGAAAAGGAGAAAGAAAAGGACAAATATCGGAAGGATAAGAAGTCCGACAACTCGGGAGACGAGGGGAGGAAAGCAACTCGATCAAAAAGGCCGGGAAGGAAGGCCAAACGGTATCATGATTATACTCCTCTAACCATGTCTAGGGCTGACATCTACGAACTCCACAAAACAGACGATAAATGGCAACGTCCCCGGAAAATGTACTTCAAAGGTCGTGACAAGTCAAAGTGGTGCGATTTCCATAAGGATCATGGTTACGTCACTGAAGACTGCAAAGACCTAAGGGACGGGATTGAGGACCTGATAAGAAGAGGATACTTCAAGCAATATCAGGCCCGAAAAGACCGGGAGCAGGAGCGGTCACCAAGAGATAGGTCGCCAAGACGGGATGACGACCATAAGAGGCCTGTCAAGGAAAGGATCACCGAGATACATGTCATCTCAGGAGGACCAGTCCACGGCGGAAGTATCCACGGTGCCAAATCTAGTCTTAAGGAAGTAAGGCACCAAGTGAATTATCACAACACCGGCAAGTGGCCAGCGCCGCCGCTCATGCCATCCGTCTCATTCACAGTGGAGGACGCCAAAGGAATTATCTACCCTCACGATGATCCGCTGGTAATATCCCTGCAGATTTCCACAGCAATGGTCCATCGTATTCTGGTGGATGCCGGCAGCTCTGCTAATATTCTCTTCATGCCTACATTCGAGAAGATGAGGTTAGGGAAATCTTGTCTCAAGCCGGTCTCATACCCGATAATCGGTTATACCGGAGCATCGGTCGTCCCGGAGGGTACTATTAAGCCGGTTAAGGTTGGGGGAAGGATCTCATTCTCGAGATCTCTGGTTGAGTTCCCCGGTAGTTGATGTACCGACAGCCTACAATGCCATTATTGGAAGACCGCTGATCCACGACGCTCAGGCGGTAGTGTCAACTTATCACCTGACGATGGTCTATGCGTCAAATAGTGGAAAGCCGGAGAGGCTGAAGGGTAGCCAAGAATCGGCCAGATCCTGCTATCTGACGACTCTTAAGAATTCTAATTATAAGCGGCCGGCAGAATCTCCACCATCAGAAAGAAAGAGGCGAAGGGCCGAGAACAAAGCAAACAAAGATTTATCAATGGAGAACTTCGAGGGAAGGCCGGCAGATTTGCCGAGACCTAGCCCAGAGGGAGAGACCGAGGAGGTCAGTCTAGAACTAGAGAGGCCAGAAAGGACAGTAAAAATTGGAGCCGATTTGGCCAATAATGTCAAAGTCAACTTAATCAGTTTGCTGCGAAGCAATGCTGACGTCTTCGCATTCTCCGCGAGTGAAATGCCGGGGATTGACCCCGCGTTCATGGTACACCGGCTGAATGTCAACGAAGATGTAAGGCCGGTAAAGCAGAAGAAGCGCAACTTCTCAGCCGAGAAAAACGCGGCCATCAAAGAGGAGGCCGATAAGTTGCTAGCGGCCGACTTCATTGAACCATGTAACTATCTGGAATGGCTGGCGAACGTGGTGATGGTTAAAAAAGCCAATGGGTCCTGGCGGATGTGCGTGGATTTTACCGACCTCAACAAAGCCTGCCCAAAAGACTGCTACCCGTTGCCTAGGATCGACCAACTGGTTGACTCTACTAGCGGCCATGCGCTGCTAAGCTTTATGGACGCCTTCTCACGGGTACCATCGAGATCGGCCTCCTAGAGGCGGATAGGAGCAAGGCGGCATTCATAATGGAAGCCGGGGTATATGCATACAAGGCCATGCCGTTCGGCCTAAAGAATGCAGGAGCTACTTACCAGAAGCTGGTGGACAAAATATTCGCTCATCAGAAAGGCCGGAATGTCGAAGTCTACGTCGACGATAGCATTGTCAAAAGCTTGACCGAGGAGGCCCATATCACGGACCTCGAGGAAACTTTCGCGACTCTGCGAAAGTACCGGATGAAACTTAACCCTAAGAAGTGCGTATTTGGGGTAAGGTCTGGAAAATTCCTCGGCTTTATGGTCAGTGAAAGGGGGATAGATGCCAATCCTGATAAGATCAAGGCGATAAGTGATTTGCCGGAGCCCAAGAGTATCCGCGACATCCAGAAGCTGACCGGCAAGATGGCGGCATTAACGAGGTTTGTCTCGAAGTCGGGCGAGAAAGTGTTGCCTTTCTTCAAAGTTCTAAGAGGCAACAAGAAGTTCGAGTGGGGGGACGAACAGAAGCAGGCCTTTGAGGCCGTTAAAGAACATTTCAAACGGCTACCGACCATTACCCGACCCGAGATGGGGGATAAGCTGCAGTTATACGTCTCGGTGTCGGCTAAAACGGTAGCAGCAGTACTACTAGTGGAAAAAGACAAGCAGCAACATCCTATATACTTTGTGAGCCACGTCTTGGCAGGGGCAGAACAGAGGTACGAGTTGGTAGAAAAGATGGCATATGCCGTACTGATAAGCGGCAAGAAAACTCCGACCTTACTTCGACTCACACACCATCCAGGTGCTCACAAATCAGCCACTAGAAAAGGCGCTCCATAAGCTAGATACAACCGGCAGGTTGCTAAAGTGGGCAATAGAACTGTCCGAGTTTGACATCGAATATCGGCCGCGAACAACCATCAAGGCACAAGCTCTGGCCGACTTCATAGTTGAGACGACATACAATGAAGTAGAGGGACAAGTCGGCACCTGGCAAATATCGGTAGATGGCTCAGCGGTCCAAACAGGGGCAGGCGCCGGGGTGGTCATGACGACTCCTGAAGGAGACACTTTTGAGTATGCCGTCCGCTTTGGGTTTAAAGCGTCCAACAATGAAGCAGAGTACGAAGCGGCAATAGCGGGAATCGGTCTATGCATAGCGTCCGGAGCAAAGAACATACGGATGACAACGGATTCCCAGCTCATATCAAGCCAGATCGAAGGTACTTACGAAGCCAGGGAACCGGTCATGCAGAAGTACTTACAGAGGGTAAAGCAGATAACGGCTCCATTGCAAAGCTTCGAGGTAGTGCTAGTCCCCCGACGCAGAGAATATGGCAGCCGATGCGCTATCAAAGCTAGCAAGCTCAAGCACCCTAGATCTCAAGCGCAACGTCATGGTGGAAACGCTGCCGGAAAGAAGCATAGAGACCGCCAAGGCAGAAGTGAACGAAGTCGCTCAGAACAGAGAATGGTACGACGATATACTAGCGTACAAAATGACTGAAAGTTTGCCCACTGATAAGATGGCGGCAAAAAAGCTGAAGAGAGAGGCTCTTTGGTTCTGCATTTTCCAAGGCCAATTATACAAGAAAGGTCTTTCACTCCCCACTCCTGAGGTGTGTAACGGCCCATGAGGCCACAAAAATAATTGAAGAAATACACGAAGGGGTATGCGGAAACCATATCGGCGGAAAGACGTTTGCACTAAAGGCCCTGAGGGCCGGCTTCTACTGGCCAACAATGTTGATGGATGCGCAGGCGTACGTAAAAAAATGCGACAAATGCCAAAGGTTCGCACCGGTTATTAACCGCCGGCAAGAACGACTTGCGGCCGATCCCGAATCCAATCCCTTTTGCTCAGTGGGGGATGGATATCATAGGACCATTCGCGCCAGCATCCGGGGGAAGGAAGTTCCTGATAGTCGGAATAGACTACTTCACAAAGTGAATTGAGGCCGAACCGACTACAAAGATAACGGCCAATCAGGTTAGGAAGTTTATTTGGCAAAACCTCATCACAAGGTTTGGAATTCCCACGGGAATAGTCATGGACCATGGCTTTCAATTTGATTGCGGCCCGATAAAGAGCTTCTTGAAACCGTACGGCATCAAGTTTGCATATTCATCCGTGTGCCATCCCCAGAGTAATGGCCAGGCCGAAGCTGCCAATAAACAAATTCTGAATGCCCTCAAGAAGAAGTTAGATGACCTGAAGGGTGCCTGGGCCGACATGGTTCCAGCGGTCCTATGGTCCAACAGGACCACCGAGAAGGAAGCAACGGGGGAGACCCCGTTCAGGCTGGCATTTGGGGCTGAGGCAGTGCTACCGGTCGAAGTAGGACTACTAAATTGGCGGATCCTTAACTACGATCCGGAATTGAACAACAAACTGCACCGGGAGGATCTTGACCTCTTGCCAGAAGTCAGACTTGCGGCAGAACTCAGGTCAGCAGCATATAAGGACCGGATAAGCAAGGCCTACAACAAAAGGGTAAGAAGCCGGCCAATTGAGAAAGGCGACTCGGGTACTCGGGCGCACAACGACTACAGGTAAAGCTCACGCAGAAGGCAAGCTGACGGCGAACTGGGAGGGACCATACCTTACAAAAGAGGAAATAGTCCCAGGTGCTTACCGGCTGGAAGACATGTCCGGCAAACAACTTAAGAACAGCTGGAATGCCAACGTACTTAAGAAGTATTTCGTTTGATGTTTGCTTAGCTTAGATTCATAGCTATAATAACACGGCATTGTTGCCAATTTCAGAGTTGGTTCGTTCGAACCAACTATTGTCTATTTTTAATAAGATCAATTTCGATTATTGCGTGTACAAATTATTTGTTTAATATTAGCAGTCTATAACTCCCTTGACGGTCAATGACCTGCGTGGATCTGCCGTCGAAGAGTAGTTAACGGTTTGCATGTTCCCGGGCGGGCCAATGACCTTAGTGGATCTCGCCGCCTTGGAGAACCAAACAAGCGAGCAACTTGGGGATGGTCAATGACCCTCGAGGATCTCGCCAACCCAAGGAGTACACTGCCGACAGGGGAGAATATCCTACCTCATAATCGGTCAATGACCCTAGTGGATCTGCTAGGGAATAAAATAGTGAGAAAAAACTATTTGCCTAGGTCTATGAACCATAGTGGATCTGCCGGAGTGACGGAAACAAAGGAAAAATATAAAAAGCAAGGTAATTGAAATAGCCGATACAAGTGTTTGCAAAATATATTTCATTAATATGAAGAAAAGTGATTACATCATAGTCTAGCCTAGGAACAAAAAGAGCTAATAATCAGGTCCGCCACAAGCCGGCCAAAACGGGAAGTATGTAAGGGGAAGGGGAGACCTAGACTAAGCGCCCTGAACGACCTCAGAGGCGGGAGCCTTGCCATCAATGGCCGTTTCAAGCGTCGAGCCGTCGGGACTCTTGTCAAGAATAACAACATCGTCAGCATGACTATCCTTGACACCCAAGTGGCCTGTTTGTCAGCAGCTCCCGGCTCGTCTTCCTCAAATTCAGCGCGAGGATCAGCATTGGCAATATCGGCCTCCGTCACCCCCAGGTCTAATTCTTCACCCTCCACCGGGGTCTCGAATTCCCGGCGAGCATGAGCTTCTTCAACCTTACTCCAGTCCACATCCGAAAAAGTATGGCGGGTGCACCGCATAGCGGCGGCCCAACCTCCATTATACCGGTTGGCCAAGCGGGTGACGAAGTCAATAGACCGCCGGTATTCGCCGATGGCGTCAGCCTCCCGGGCCTTTGACTCTTGAAGCTGCTCCCTCAGTTTCTGCAAGTCAACGTCCTTGTTCTTGAGGGTAACACTGTTTGTCTTGTTAAGGACGTTGGCAGATTTCAAGTCATCCCGGGCCTTGTCCAGGTCGGCCTTCACACTTTTCAGCCGATCTCGTTCAGTGACGGCGGCTGAAAGCTCGGTCTCCTTGACGGCCAGCGTCTCCCGGGTGGTCTTGTGGCCCTCCACCTCACCGACATAGGCGGCCTGGTAATAGCGGTAGAGGTCACAAAGCTCCTTCCCAGAATGTGCAGTCTGAAATAGATATATAAAAGTTAGAGAAACACAAGCATCGACAAAAAGCACCGGGATATAACTTTGTCTAGAAAACTTACCACAGCTAAATTGTGTGGATGCACGGCGACGGCGGCGTGGACTGTTCCACCGGCATGTCAAATTTCAATTGAAGGCCCTTCAGTAGCCGGTAGCCCAGGTTGCCGCCTTCCAGAGGGCGGTCGAGCAGCAGGGACTCGTCGTCCAAGACATTGAGCTTGGGTTTGTATAGCTCGCAATCCCGCACTGGCGACCGGGTCCATCGCTTTCGAAGAATTTCCGGTATGTCTACATCGGAGTGCTCGATGAACCCCTTCTTGCTCACATCAGCGAATTTCCGGAGCTCCGGAACCATGTTGGGCAGGGTTTGCTGTTTGTAGATTTTCGGTCGCAACGACGAGGTCCCGACGGCCGCCACGCGCCCCTGGGGTTCCTTACCACCAACCGGGATAGTGGGACCGGTAGTCCCTTTGGATGTTTCCTTGAGGGGAGCCCTCTTTCGTGGCTCATTATCAGCTTGGACCTCCGCTTTCCTTTTCTGAGGAATAGCTGGAGGTTGCTTACCAGTTGAGGCAGGCGTCTTTCGCACCACATGGCCACCACCTCCGTCATCACCACGCACGACCGACTCCTCGACCAACCTTACCACCCCGGCCTCCGATGCTGGGGGGAATAGATGTATACTTCTTGAGAGGCTTCGGTGGCATGTTGGATATCGGAATGTTGTTCTGGTTGAGATGAAGAGCCTGCCAGATTAAATGCTCGCGGCCTGAAAGCAGAAAAACATAGCACAAGTGAGCAATAAAACGGAAGCAATGTGCAAAAACATAGCACAAGTGAGCAATAAAACCGGCATCACACTTGATTACCAGTGGGTTCAGATTGGCAAAAGCCTAAAGCAGACAGCGGCGCGTTGCCTAAAATATAATCGGCATGAGGAAGCCAAATGAGAGGCACCGGAACAGACTTCCCCCCTTTGGGACCCGTCTTCGAGGAAGCCTCAAAGAAATTGAAGGCCTCTAATTCCCGGCGCGTTAAACGCCTGTCAGGGACGTGCTCCATCCGAGGGCGTGGTTTGGTCCAATAACGGCGTAGAGGAAAACTATCCGGCACTCGAACCCAGAAGAAACGGGGTTGCCAGTTCTTTAAGGATGTCAGCTTAGGATACACCGTCAGCTTTTTCGGCATGGTGTACATCGACATCCATCCACCTTGGCCGAGTTCTTTCTCGGCCTGAGATCTCTTCTTTTTGGTTTACCCCTTGCCCTTGGCAGACCCATCCTCCTTAATCCAGTGAAGCTTCCGGAAGAGGTTCAGGGTTTCCGGAAATTTCTTATACCGGATTGTCCAGGCATAGCAAATTAAGTTGCGCCAGGATAACAGCGTAAGTTGGGATAAACATATATTCCAGGCCTTTAAGATTTGGGTAATTCTCTCTGGTAGCCCTGTAGTATTGTTTTTTCTCTTTGGTGGCTTTTCTTATGGGTTAATGTCTCTGGTAGCCCTAAATTAATTAAAATGTTAGTAAAATAGGATTATTTAATGAAAAACGTTTAGTTAGTGTTAAAAAACGTTAGTTAGTTAGTTAGTGAGTTAGTTTAGGTTAACCTAACCCTAAACTCTAAACCTAACCCTCTCCCACCATCACCACCCCTCCCCCACCCAAGCCCCCCTCCCATCACCCCTTCCCTCCACGGTCCCAGCGGCTCCCACCACCCCTTACCCACCGCACAAGCCCCCTTTCCACCCTCCCCGCGGCCCCCTTCCCCGCGAGGCCCCCTCCCCGCCCCCCTCCCGGCCCCCTTCCCCGCAGCCCCCTTCCACCCTCCCCGGCCCCTCCCCCTCCCATTTCCACAACATTAATCTCCCTCCCCTTCCCCCGCCGTCGCGCACGTAATCCCAGGCAAGGGAAGATAGAGAAGCGTCGGTGAACGACGACCCGGCAAGATCGACGACAACAAGCACCGCCAAGGGAAGATAGAGACGGTGCAACAACGGGGAAGGGGAGGGCGCCACGGGGAAGGGGAGGGCGTTAGCGCGCAACCCCATCTGCGAACAACAACGGGGGGAAGGGGAGGGCGTCGGCGGGGAAGGGGGAGGGGTTCGACGAGCGAAGGGGATGGGGGCTGCGGTGAGGGTGGAGGGGGTGTCTGCGGTGGAAGGGGGAGGGAGGGGGTTGTTGGAGTGGTGGTGTAGTGGGTGGGGTAAGGGGTGGTGGGGTAAGGGGGTGGTGGTGGGAGAGGGTTAGGTTAGAGTTTAGGGTTAGGTTATCCTAAACTAACTCACTAACTAACTAACTAACGTTTTTTAACAATAACTAAACGTTTTTCATTAAATAACCCTATTTTACTAACATTTAAATTAATTTAGGGCTACCAGAGACATTAACCCATAAGAAAAGACACCAAAGAGAAAAAACAATAGTACAGGGCTACCAGAGAGAATTTCCCTTAAGATTTTGACGATGAAGGGGTCAAGAGGAAACCTAAGACCAAAGTCCAGCATATGAGCATACACCGCCACATGGCCTGGCGGACAGTCTGTTACCCGGGAGCCCTCGGACGGCATAACGAGCTCGTAACCATCCGGAAATGCAAAATACTCCGCTCCTTTACGGCAAAAGTTATTATTTAACGCCGTCCTTCTCCAGCTCTTGTCGATTTCAACAAAGGAAGCACTACCGGCCTCACATGCCGGCATGTAAAGGTCGTCAAGGGTCTCGTCATCATCCTCCGGTATAACTTCGGGGGGATCGTCGTCGTCGTCGGCCTCCAAAGAGACCGACTCCTCGTCAGAAATCAGGTCGCGGAGGATGCTATTCACATCCTCAGAAGCAACGGAGGAAACCACATCCTCCTCCCGGTTGGGCTCCTCTCCCATATCATCGACAGACGGAGCAGGTGATGTTCTTTCCTCTAGCGGCTCCGCCGGACCAGAGGTGCTCGCTAAAGACGGAAATAATAAAGGGGACCGTTCTGCTATTCCCAGCATGGTGCCATACTGACCAGATACCGGTACTCCTACGGCTTCTCCGAAAGCCCTAATAGCGGTAAGAGGAGAAGCACGCAGTGTTGGCTTAAGGGTCCTACCGGAAGTACTACAGTCATGGCCCGATTTACTCCTACGTTCATGGGGAGGATTTGCTACTGGTGAGTTACTAGACATGATAGGGCTGGCGGACTTACTATCAGAGTTAAAGTCGCTATCGCTCAGAGATTGGAGACTCTCAGAAGTATTTTGTGAATCAGAATGGGAAGACATGATTAAAGGCAGAAATTGAGTAAGAAGAAGTTCGGTAAATACCTGGAAAGAGGAAAGAGAGCGGAAGGCGACATCGAAAATAACCTAGGAACGGGGGTTTGGTCACAGCTCGAAGTGGCACGACGAGATGCTGGCAACTGGAAGGACGCTAGGTCTCGAAGAGTATAGTGAGAGCAGTTGCGAGAAAGTGTGAAAATGCGCTGAGAAAAACGCTATTTATAGAGAGCTTCATGGCTTGGATCGAGCGACGTTTCGTCTTCCCGTCTCGATTGCGCCACGTGTGCCTTGAGCTCAGAAACAGATGTGAGCATCTACTGACATTCTAGTCAAATCAGCACGAGAATCGAGGCGACGATTCACATTCCGTTAACTGAACCCATTTTCCAGATGTTTCTTAACGGTTTTAGGATAAAAACATGATTTTCATACCATCCATAACGGTTCAATGCTGATTAAGAAGGATATTCCTGTACCAGACATATCGGCTTGGGGGCTAGTTGTATGGGGGCTGTACAAGTTCCCTACCGGCTCAATTAGACCGCCATTAACCGTTATGGTCAACTCAGCTAGAAGAGCCCCATTTTAATTGGGCATATGCGAGCCAGATACCGGCGTATGGTACATGCCGGTTACGTTTGTATATCTTATCGGTATCTATCATCTGGGCCATCATCAAGTGGGCCTGGACTGATCCAGTACTTACTCAGTGCGCCTATGGGCCTAAAGGTAAATATCAGAAGAGGATAGAAATGCATCCAACCAATAGGAGCAGTGTCCTACCTTGCTAAGGACACTGCCGGCTCCTATAAATATCCCCCATGATCTGAGTCATAAGGTACGCTCACATATACTAACATACTCTACTTGAGACATCCCGTTTTTACTCTTTACTGACTTAGGCATCGGAGGGGCGTTCCTCGGATCAACCCCCGAGGTCAGTTTACGTGTTCTATCTTGCAGGACATCAAATCGGGTCATTAACCAGAGGAGATACCGGTTCACTCCTTATAACTTATTCCATACCGGAACAGGAGTATTTCAATATTTCTCTTTGACAAAGAGTACTCCGAATATTGTTTGATAACTTTTCACATTGAACTATTTTCCTAGTATATTTAAAAGTTCATTATTATTATTATTATTATTATTATTATTATTATTATTATTATTATTAAAACTACTACTACTATTATTATTATTATTAGTATTATTATAATAATAATTATTATTATGATTATAATAATTATTATTGTTATTATCGTTATTATTATTATTAGTGTTATATTATTAGTATAATAATAATGATAATAATTATTATTATTGTTATTTTCGTTTTAGTTCATGAACTGCTGGACATTTAGAAGAGATGTTTTGCAAAATAAAAAGGTCTTTTCTACAGTATATGGGTCTTTAGAGGTGGTGATATCATTACAATGGCAAACAACTTTATAGGTTGAATCACCTAATTGTGTGCTACTAGGCTACTAGTTGGACTACTTTTTTACAATGGAGTATTTTAATATTTCTTTTTGGTGAAGAGTACTCCGTAATATTGTTTGATAACTTTTCATATTGAACTATATTCCGTAAAAGTTCATTAATAATAGTATTATTATTAATATTATTATTTTATTATTATTATTATTGTTGTTATTGTTATTATTATTATTATTATTATTATTATTATTATTATTATTATTATTATTATTATTATTATTATTATTAGTATTATTATTATTATTGTTATTGTTATTATTATTATTATTATTATATTTATTATTATTACTATAATAATTATTATTATTTGTATTATAATAATAATAATAATTATTATTATTATTATATTTATATTTATTATTATTGTTGTTGTTATTATTATTATTATTATTATTATTATTATTATTATTATTATTTTCATTTCAGTTCTTGAACCGCTGAACATTTAGAAAAGATGATTTGCAAAACGGAAAGGTCTTTTATACAGTACATGGGTCTTCATGATGGTGATATTATTTCACTGGCAAACAACTTTATTGGTTGAATCACCTAACTGTGTGCTACTAGGCTATTAGCTAGACTATTATTTTTACAACGGAGTATTTCAATATTTCTTTTTTGAGAATAGTACTTAATAATATTGTTTGATAACTTTTCACATAGAACTATTTTCCTAGTATATCTAAAAGTTCATTATTAATGTTATTATTCTATATATTATTATTATTATTAAGTTATTATTATTAATATAATAATAATAATTATTATTATTGTTATTATTATTAGTACTATTATTCTATATATTATTATTATTACTATTATAATTGTTATTACTATTGTTATTATTATTTATTATTGTTATTATTACTATTATTATTATTATTATTATTATTTTCGTTTCAGTTCATGAGCCGCTGGACATTTAGAAAAAGTGATTTGTAAAATGGGAAGGTCTTTTCTACAGTATATGGATCTTCAGAGATGGTGATATTATTACAATGGCAAACAACTTTATAGGTTGAATCACCTAACTATGTGCTACTAGGCTACTAGCTGGACTACTTTTTTACAATGTAGTATTCTAATATTTCTTTTTGCTAAAGAATAATCTGTAATATTGTTTGATAACTTTTCACATTGAACTATTTTCCGTAAAAGTTCATTAATAATAATAATAACATTATATTATTATTATTATTATTATTATTATTATTGTTATTATTATTATTATTATTATTATTATTATTATTATTATTATTATTATTATTATTATTATTATTATTATTATTATTGTTATGATTAGTATTATTATTATTAAAATTATTGTTATTGATATTATTATTTTTATTTTTATTTTTATTTTTATTATTATTACTATAATAATAATAATTATTATTATTTTTATTATAATAATTATTATTATTATAATGATTATTATTATAATAACGATTATTATTATAATATTTATTATTATTATTGTTATAATTATTATTATATTATTTTTATTATTATATTATTATTATATTAATATTATTATTATTATATTATTATTATTTTCGTTTCAATTCTTGAACTGCTGAACATTTAGAAAATGTGATTTGCTAAACGGGAAGGTATTTTCTACAGTACATGGGTCTTCAAAGATGGTGATATCATTACAATGGCTGACAACTTTATAGGTTGAATCACTTAACTGTGTGGCGTGTGCTACTAGGCTACTAGCTGGACTATAATTTTTACAACGGAGTACTCCCTCCGGTTCCGAAAGATCCTCCTTGTTACTGTTACTACAGATACCAAGGAGGATCAATTTGCGTGGGGTTGGGGTGGGTAAAGTAGGAGAGAGAAAAGGGGGTTAAGGAAAATAAACAAATAAAAAGGGGTAAAGTAGGAGAGAGAAAGGGAGTAAAATTGAATTAATAGTGTAATGGTGGACCATATGATAGGGACATGAGAGGGTAAAAAGGGGAAAAAAATTTGCCAAATAAGGAATAAAGTAAAAGAGGGAGGATGTTTAGGAACCGGAGGAAGTATTTCAATATTTTTTTTTGGTGAATGATACTCCGTAAATAATATTGTTTGAAAACTTTTCACATTGAACTATTTTCCGTATATATCTAAAAGTTCATTATGATTATTATTATTATTATTATTATTATTATTATTATTGTTATTCTTATTATTATTCTGTTATTATTATTATTGTTATTATTATTGTTATTATTATTGCTATTACTATTGTTATTATTAGTATTATTATTATAATTATTATTATTATTATTATTATTTAGATAATAATTATTATGATAATAATAATAATTATTATTATTACAATTATTAGTAATAATAATAATAATAATAATATTATTATTATTATTATTATTATTATTATTATTATTATTATTATTATTATTTTCGTTTCAGTTCATGAACTGCTGGACATTTAGAAAAAGTGATTTGCAAACGGGTAGGTATGTTCTACAGTAAATGGAATATTCAGAGATGTTGATATCATTACAATGGCATACAACTTTATAGGTTGAATCACCTAACTGTGTGCTACTAGGCTACTAGCTGGACTACTTTTTTACAATGGAGTATTTCAATATTTATTTTTGGAGAAGAGTACTCCATAATATTGTTTGATAACTTTTCATATGGAACTATTTTCCTAGTATATCTAAAAGTTCATTAATAATAATAATAATAATAATAATAATAATAATAATAATAATAATAATAATAATAATAATATTATTATTATTATTATTATTATTATTATTATTATTATTATTGTTATTATGATTATTTTTTTTATTATTGATATTGATATTGTTATTATTATAATTATTGTTGTTATTATTATTATAAATATTATTATTATTATTATTGTTATTATTATTATTATTACTACTACAATAATAATAATTATATTATTATTTGTATTATAATAATTATTTTTATAATAGTTATTATTATAATTTTTATTACTATTATTTTTATTATTATTGTTAGGGTCCGTTTGATTTCACTTTTTTGTCGTATCTTATTTTATCTGATCTTATCTTATCTTATCTTATCTTATAAGATATTTTATTGTGTGTGTCTAACATCTTATCTTATCTTATCTGATCTTATCTTATCTTATAATATCTTATTTTTTCTGAAATAAGTTAAAATAAATTGAACAGAAAAGAGCATTATTATTATTTTTATTATTATTGTTATTCTTATTATTATTATTATTATTATTATTATTATTATTATTATTATTATTGTTGTTATTATTATTATTATTATTATTATTATTATTATTATTATATTATTATTATTCTTATTATTAATTATTATTATTATTATTATTATTATTAATTATTATTATTATTTTTATTATTATTATTATTATTATTATTATTATTATTATTATTATTATTATTATTATTATTATTATTATCGTTTCAGTTTTTGAACTGCTGGGCATATAGAAAAGGTGATTTGCAAAACGGAAATGTCTTTTCTACAATACTTGGGTCTTCAAAGATGGTGATATCATTACAATGGCAAACAACTTAATAGGTTGAATCACCTAACTGTGTGCTACTAGGCTACTAGCTGGACTACTATTTTTACAACGGAGTATTTCAATATTTCTTTTTGGTGAATAGTACTTCGTAATATTGTTTGATAACTTTTTACATTGAACTATTTTCCTAGTATATCTAAAAGTTCATTATTATTATTATTATTATTATTATTATTATTATTATTATTATTATTATTATTATTATTATTATTATTATTATTACTATTATTACTATTACCATTACCATTACCATTACCATTACCATTACCATTACCATTACCATTAACATTACCATTACTATTACCATTACCATTACCATTACCATTACCATTACCATTACCATTACTATTACTATTTTTAGTGTTACTAGTATTATTATTATTATTATTATTATTATTATTATTATTATTATTATTATTATTATTATTATTATTATTATTATTATTATTATTATTATTATTATTAAAAGTTGCGCATAGTAAAAAATGATAGTAAAAGTAATGGTTTTTTCACAAAGTACCCCCGAGTTTTCAGAAAATTTACGAGGTACCTCGCACTTTTCAAAATACACGGGGTATCCCTCAGTTTCATGGTAATACATCGAATGCTCTTAATGACTAACTAGTGTTAACTCCGTTAGTCATTAATCCTATTTTTTTTCAACCCTAATTGACCCCTAATCCTAATCCTAACCCCTAACCCTAACACTAATCCTAACCCCTACCCATAACCTAAACCCTAAACCCTAACCCTAACCCTAACCCTAAGCACCCGTCCACCACCCCCTCCCCCTCTTCCCCCACCCCAATAGCCCCCACCCCCACCCCAACAACCCCATCCAAACGCAGCCCCCCAACCCTTCCCCCCCACCCAAGACCCTCAAACGCAACCCCCTACCCATCCCCCACCCCCGCAACCTCCACTATTACTATTACTATTACTATTACTATTTTTAGTGTTACTACTACTACTACTACTATTATTATTATTATTATTATTATTATTATTATTATTATTAAAAGTTGCGCATAGTAAAAAATGATATTAATAGTAATGATTTTTTCACCAAGTACCCCAGAGTTTTCGGAAAATTTACGAGGTACCTCGCACTTTTCAAAATACACGGGGTATCCCTCGGTTCATTGTAATACATCAAAATGTTGTTAATGACTAGCATTGGTTAACTCCAGTTAGTCATTAACCCTATTTTTTTATCAACCCTAATTGACCCCTAACCCTAATCCTAACCCCCTAACCTCTAACACTAATCCTAACCCTTACCCATAACCTAAACCCTAACCTTAACCCTAACCCTAAGCACTGTCCACCACCCCTCCCCCCCCTCCCACCCCAACAACCCCCATCCAAACGCAGCCCCCTACCCTTCCCCCACCCAAAGACTCCCCCAACGCAACCCCTACCCCCCCCACCCCCCCGCAGCCCCACCCTCCCTCCCCTCACCCCCGCCGAATTTCCCAGACCCCCACCGTTTTGAACTCCTCCCTGCCGATGAACACCTCGACGAGCTTCCCGACGGTGTCGTTTCCGTAGACGACCTTTGAAACACATTACACTTCTCATCACCTTCATCATTATCTTCCTCATTTTCTCTCGGATTCAAGAAGTGTCTCGAGAAGGAAGCTTACGCGGACGATGAAGATGAGCGCGAGCTTCATCGGACGCATCGGACCGTTAAGAATGAGCTCATTAGCGGACGACATAGCCGAGCCGATCTCCGGCGTCGGCGAGTCGAATCGAGCGAAAAACTCACACTCAAAAGAGTCGTTAGTGGGGGGCTGCGGAAATTCGGCGGCGGAGGGGGATGGAGGGGGGGGCTGCGGGGGTGGGGCAAGGGGGCTTGCGGGGGGGGGGAAGGGTAGGGGGCTTCGTTTGGAGGGGGAGCCTGCTGGGGTTGGAGGGGTGGTGGACTGGTGGTTAGGTTAGGGTTAGGGTTTAGGATTAGGGTTTAGGGTTAGGGTTTAGGGTTTAGGGTAAGGGTAGGGGTTTATTATTAAGGTTAGGGTTTAGGGTTTAGGGTTAGGGGTTAATTAGGGTTGAAAATAAAAAAATTAGGATAAATGACTAACGGAGTTAACCGTCGTTAGTCATTAAGGGAATTTGGATGAAAATAAAATTAGGGGTTAGGGTTAGGGGTTAATTAGGGTTGAAAATAAAAAAATTAGGGTTAATGACTAACGGAGTTAACCGCCGTTAGTCATTAAGGCCATTTGGATGTATTACCATGAAACTGAGGGGTACCTCGTGTATTTTGAAAAGTCCGAGGGTACCTCGTGAATTTTCTGAAAACTCGTGGGTACTTGGTGAAAAAACTACTACTAATGAAATACAAAGTAATAATAATTAGTAATAATATGTTTTATAAACGATAAGTTCAGATCAGATCAGATCATATCATAAAAAATAAGTTTAGATCAGACCAGACTAGAAAAAATAAGTTTAGATCAGATCAGATCAGACTAGAAAAAATAAATTTAGATCAGATCAGTAAAAATAAGTAATATTAATACTAATAAAAATAAGTAATAGTAATACTAGTAATGAAATACAAAGTAATAATAATATTAGTAATAATATGTTTTATAAAAGATAAGTTCAGATCAGATCAGATAAGTTAAGATCAGATCGGATCAGATCATATCAGAAAAAATAAGTTCAGAACAGATCAGATCAGAAAAAATAAGTTCAGATCAGATCAGTAAAAATAAGGTGAACTAAACATACCCTAACAAATAGAAGAATGAATAAAACTGAAAATTTTGCAATCAAATTCATCAAAGGTACCTTGGAGATGTAGAAATCAACAATATTTAATCTAGAAATCCGAGATCTAAGACAAAGCAATGTGCTTTTCTCTCTAATGTAGAATCCTAATAAACTCTCTAATAACTCGAATAAAGCATCAACAAAAAAGGAAGTCTAACTAAGGTTTTAATTGGTACGAGGCATTACAAAAATTATTTTCGTAACTCGATAGGTGCAGGTGCACCCCATAAACAGGTTCAGGCGCACCAAGTCTTATGACTTGTGAAGTTTGACCTCCGCGATGTGGTGCGGGCGCACCAATCATAGGAGTGGACGCACCTAACAAACAGGTGATGGCGCACCTCTGATTCTACTCTGGTTGGACAGCTTGATTTAAAACGCGCATAACTCCTTCATTTTAGATCCAAATGAAGCGTATGACCAGTCTTTGGAAAGCTATCGAAATGAGATTTCACCTCCAACTAGAATTACCGTCATCTGATTTATGCTTTGGAAGATATTTCCATTTGAAATTTCCGTTATAAGATTTTATTATGCTATGTATGTGTTCCTTTGTACGAGCGAACATGGGGCATGGTGCTAGCACATCATTCTTCAATTTGAGCTCTGTTTTAATTGCTTTCTTTGTTGAATCTTGAACTTGTAGTCGTCTTAAGTAGTCCCACCTATATTAAGAACATGGCAAAATAGGGTGAAAGCAAATGTATAGAAATCCGGTAAAAAATGATAGAGAATTGTGATCAACAATGATCAAGTGAATGAAATAGAAGGGTAAATGGAGAAGAAAGAGGGAAGCACTAGTGGAAAAAAACAGAAGGGCTGCGTTTTTCGCCAGCAACCCTTTCCGTAGCAGCCCTTCACTAAAAGTGAAGGGCTGCGGTTTAGGCCAAAAACGCAGCCCTTGTATAAGTGAAGGGCTGTGGTTTAGGCCTAAAACCGCAGCCCTTCGTATTCGGAATTTTTTTAAAAAAAAAAAAATCTACTAGCCCAAGACACCCCACCCTCGCCCAGCCACGGCCTCGCACCCCACCCCCACCCCGGCCCACCCCCCACCCCCCGCATCCCCATCCCTCCCCACCGCCCGGCCTCCCCCAGCCCCCCCCCCCCGCCCAACTCCCCCCCCCACCTGCCAGCCCCCCACCCCGCCCAAGACCCCCACCCCTTACCCACCCTCCCCCGGCCCCTCCCCCACCCCCTACAATCACTGTTTCAACTAATACAAGCACATTTTACAACAAAAAATAGAAGTTGATTTCAAAATGCAATGAAATTAAACAAATTAATTAGAGAAATGAAAAAGAGGAGAGAGAGTGAGAGGGGAATTACCGAAAGAGAGTGAGAGAGTGGTGGTGCTCCATAAACAATGCAGTAGTGGTGGTGGTGGCGCTGCGTGGTGGTGGTGGCGTCAATATAGTGGAGGAGAGAAGAGAAGAAGAAGGAGCGCAAGGTGGTGCAGCTGCGTGGTGGTGGAGCACTGGTGGTGCACTCGAATGAATGGAGGAGAGAATAAAGAGAAGAACCAATGCGTGGTGCACTGGTTGTTGTTGTGCTGAGTTGGTACGTCGTCGTGGCGGTGCGTGGCCGGTGGTGCGTGAAATGGTGGCGCCTGCGTCTTGGTGGTGGGTCAATGTGGTGGCGGAGGTAGGGTTTCGCGGAAGGAGAATTTCGCTCGTGAATTTTGGTCTAAGGGAGGGAAATTGAAATGGGGGTACTGTATTGTATGTGCGCAAAATTAATTGATCAAAAAAAAAAAGGAAAGTGAAGGGCTGCGGTTAGCCCAAAATCAGCCATTCGTGTATGAAGGGCATGCGGTTTTAGGCTAACCGCAACCCTTCACTAATAGGGCTGCGGTTAGCCTAAAAACCGCAGCCCTTCATACAGTACGAAGGGCTGCGTTTTATGATTAACCGCAGCCCTTCACTAAAAGGGCTGCGGTTTCCATGAAAATCGCAGCCCTTCATACACGAAGGGCTGCGTTTTCCAAAAAACGCAGCCCTTCCAGCGCAGCCCTTCCTTTTTTTTCCCTAGTGAAGAAAGAGGATCAAATTAAAGTGAGCCAAAAGGTGTCTATTAAGTACGTTAGAAATACACTTATCACTTTTCGAGTTAGTAGAATAGATCTCGAATCCTGGTCTCAAGAGAGAATCTTTGTCAAAAGTAAGAGATTTGATTATCAAAGAAAATGAGATACCCAAAATAAATGAACCATTTAACATCTCTAAGCTCTTTGATAAGCATCAAACTCCAATTATTTTCAAACAAATCACAGTTAGAGACCTTTGAGGCCAATGGCCTTAAATCTCAATTCCATGATCTTTAAAAGGAAGTCATTTATGTGAAAACAAATGATTTAGAGCTTAAAGCAAAACTCTCCCTCCTAAATTCAACCTCTACATTCCCTGAACCTCTGTTTATAGGAGTCTAAGTGATTTCGAAAGAAAAGCTTCCTCATGAACAAATTTCTCAAATAATTGATCAAATTAATTTTCAAAAATGGTATGTCCTAATTCAAAGATCTAAGAGTATAACAAACATATCATGTTCCATGCTGATTTTAGAGCTCCTTGGGTTCTTTGCTGGGATTATGAAATCATACAGAATTTTCAAAAACATATGCCTATGTCTTTGGCGCGAATTTTCAAGGTCAAATGGTGGACTACATTTTCTGTCAAATATCGTTCAATTTCAGTTGTTCAAGAACTTTTAATAATAGGGAAAAAACTTCGTTGGGATCTAAAATCAATACAAAGTCAAGCAACAAAAAAAATCATTTATTCTCCATCAAAGATATCAAAAACATCAAAGTTTGTCAAAGAACCAAAAAGATCAACTTTAACTAAGGAGGAATTCATATTTAATGCAAATCTAGAAAAATTCTCAGTACTGGCTCAAAGTTATATGGAATACTTAAAACAAATGAAATCAGCTTCTTCAGATACCGACTCCATCGATTCTGGAGAATCTTCTACTCATAGTCCTTTTGGAGGTCCATGTTACATCACCCATTTGTATAAGTAATTAATTATCAAAAAAATTCCAAAAAAAAAGCCCGGTGGAAGTATCCAAGCAAAATTTAGTCCAATATATATTTATAACACTTATTTATAGGTATTCAAGTGATTCGCAGACAAAAAACAGACAAAACAAATACAAGGACTTATTATTCAAAGCCTGGAAGATGGCATATTGAACAAAATCAATCAACAGTGACATCAAGATGACAAAGCAACACCAAATAAACACATGTCAAATAACACTCCTACGTACTACTTTCAATTTGAAGGCAAAATATTCAATTTATAGCAGTGAATTTTATTCAAAAGTAGTCATCATATGGTATAAAGTATTCAAAAGTGGACATCATTATGTTCACCATTATTCTAGTGCATTTGCATGGTTTATAATGTTCAAATTTGCCTATAAAAGGAGCATGATTTCCTCTTTGAAGGATGAGTGAAAAAATTCTAGTTAGTAAGAAAACATCTCCAAAAGTATTGTATTGGCATCAAATTTTGTTCTCAATATCATTTCAAAGTAAGTTTTAAAATTTACGTCTCATTTTATTTCTGTTCAAATTTATTTTCGTTCATATATTTAGTCGCGTTCTATTATTGCTTTACATCAATTGTAATTACCTGGGTATATATATTATCGGATATCAAGGTAATACACCCAGGTAATTACAAACTATTGTGAAGCAATAATATCGAAATGCGAATAGATACAAAAACAAATTTGAACAGAAAGAAAATGAAACGTAATGTTTGAAATTTACTTTAAATTGATATTAAGAACAAAATTAATGGCAACATAATATATTTGGAGATGTTTTCTTACTAACTAGAATTTTCCAATCGCTTCCGTAAGGGAAACCATATTAGAAGATTTTAGAATAAAGCCACGCTTCACGACAAACAAGCAAACAATCAAACCGAAAAGGCACAAGCATTTGCGTGATGACGGTTTCAGCAAACCTGCTCGTCCGAGTATAACACTTTGCCTCCCAAGTCCCATACTTGTCGGATCGAGTATGAGGCGTTCGTCCAAGTTGTCATAAAAATGTAGTATACTTTATCTTCTAGCATACATACGTATAACAGATTGGTTCTCAACACCTATGTATTAGTGCCTATCCAACAAACCACTGTAACATACAGTGGCGGAGGTAGCTTGGGTCACGTGACCCCGGGAATTAAAAAAAAAAATTTAAGGATTTTTGGTAAAAAAAAAAAAATTAAATCAGCAAGTCACGTTCAGCGTGATTGAAGAGGAATGCCCTGTATTCTTGTCAGTCTAGTACTCTAGTCTCTAGTTGTCTGCCACTTTGGAGTTTGGCCCACTTGCAACTTTTTTTTATTTTTTTATATTTTTGATTAGGCCCACTTGCAGACTTATTTCAATGTTCAACTTATCACTTTCTCCCTCCTTCCTTTCCTTTCCTTTCCCAATACACCTATCTCAATTCTCATGGACTCACGCTTATAAAATTTTTTAATTGCCCACTGCTTCAGCCTTCACGTTCACCGTTCACGAGTTCGGGACGGCGGATCACGGAGTCCGTCGCACGCCCGCACGCCGACGCACGCCGACCGGGCGACCACCACGCCGCCACCGCCCGCACCACTCCTCCGACCGCCCATCGGGTATTGAAAGAAGAAAGAGTTTAAATTTTAATTCTTTTACATTATTTATTTCCTAATTCCTAAATTGTATATTTAAAAAATAAAATCTTATTTGGTTGATATTAATTGTAATATTTGCATACATGTGTGGATTTTTGAATTTGTGAAGTGTGATAAGTGATTGATGATTTGATGTACTTTGTTAGTTTGTTGTTAATTTTTTTTGTGGATGTGTGAATTTGTGAAATGTGAATTTGTATAAATTAGGTAGTGTTAATTAATTTATAATTTTTTATGATGATTTAGTTTCTTTATGATGGTAATTTATTAATTGATTTTCATATAGTTTAATAGTTAGTTCATATGTGTTAATTGGTATTAAATGCATGGCTTGCTTATGTCCCAAAGACTTGATATATTCATGGAAGATATGCGAGATGATAAATTGGATACTCTTGATTGTCAACTTGATATATTCATGGAAGATATGTGAGATGATAGTGGTGAATTCCAAGATGTCAATGATCTTTCTTCCCTTTCAATGAAGTTTGTTGAAACAAATAGGAATGAAGCTTATCCACTTGTATTTTTGCTCATCAAGTTGATGTTGATTCTTCCGGTTGCTACGGCAAGTGTGGAAAGAGTGTTTTCTGGAATGACTTACATAAAAAGTAAGTTACGAAATAGCATGGGTGATCAATTTTTGAATGATTGTTTGGTCACTTTTCTTGAGAAAGAAGTGTTTCTTCAAGTTTCCGATGATGATATTATTGATCGTTTCCAAAAAATGAAGACTCGTCGAATGCACTTGTAATTTTTTATTTTTATTTATGTAATTTTTTCTTAGTTTGGAATGTATGACAATGAATATTAGACAATGTTTCTTTGCGTTGTAAAATTTTCAATATTGAATATCCTTTGTCTTTTTTTGTGACCCCGCGATTTTGAAATCCTGGCTCCGCCACTGGTAACATAAGCTGCTACGTCCACTTATATTAAAGAGTTTATTACACCATATTGGCGAATGAGGCACCTTTACTAGCTTTCTACTATTCTAATTATCAAGACCTTCATAGGGTAAGATAAGGTGGGAGTTCTCACAAAGACACAAACCTACATCGATATTATTAATAATACTCCCTCTGCTTTTTTTTATTTGCTACATTTGTTTCCTTGGGAATGAAGCCACTACTTTGACCGATTATTTTGATTATTTTATAAGTAAAAATATAGTCATGTGTGATCTTGTTAGATTCGTCTCGACGTGTAGATTCATAATATCAAATTTTTATAATTTTTACTTAAGCGAAATAAGAGATATTAAGAGTTAAATAATGCTTTGAAAACCGTGCACAACAAATGTAGCAAATAAAAAAAAGCAGAGGGAGTAATACTCAATAAAGGAGGGCCTCAATGTCATAGTTATTAATATTATATCGAGTTCTTTGATAGTAGAGGAATGAAACTTCTTAAGTTGGGGATCAAGACAAGTATCCTCCACTCTTCAAACTTTCAACAGAATCTTTGATTATCTGGTCCAATGAAGTAAACTGCAGGCCCAAGTCCATTAGCTTCTTCCCTGCATTTTCTTTCCTAAGCAATCCTAGCTGCGTGTCTTTTGGGAACCTAATATATTTAACATGAACAAGGATATTAATATTCTTCGTTTTAAAAAAAAAAAAATATAAATTACTCTAAACAAAATGTACTAATCATATATGTTCTATATAAGAAATTGGGGTTGATTCAAGTGGTGAGCTTTCCCATCTTCCCTAGTAAAGTCTAGGGTCTAATTCCTACCCCAAACATTTGCTTGGGATTTAAGGGGGGGAGGGGGTTGTGGGTGTATGACTTATTGCCTCTGGGTGGGGCCTTGTGCGAGGACATCCCAGAGGATTTCTTCTTACCTATTAAAACAATATATGTATGTTTTATACAATTATCAAAAGTACAATATATATTGTAAGAAAATAAAGAGCTCGGATATTAATCAAAAGAGGTAAAATATAAAAGTGTATAGTTGGAGTTGTACTGGTGATCTAAGAGAATCACTTATACTTTACAGATTAACCACCCTTCCATTTGAAAGGATGTTTAGGTCGAGTTTTTGGTAGTAAGCTCGACCTGATTTTCTTTCTCCCTCCCTTTATCTTTGTTGCCGGGGCAAACATAAAGAAATGGATGGAGCAATAAATAAAACAACAGATAAACCAATCTTCCACATACCATACTTCAGAATTTGTAATACATCAAAAGTAATTATAAATGCGTACCTAGCGACATTATATTCAGGGTAAAGCTCAGCAACCCTAGCAGCTAAGTCGCTGAAATGAGATATATCTTTGCAGCACAGATGCCTTCCAGTCGCAGATTTGTTCTCAAACAGCAAAATATGTGCCATAGCTACATCTTTTACATGGACACACCCCATATGGAAGTCCGCATATGTTTCCGTGCTTCCTGCAATATTGATTATCAACTTTTGTTTTACTATCTTATACTTGATGATTTTTGGGAGTTTCCTATATATGTAGTGAAATTTATCCTTTATAGAAAGGGGTAGTAATTAGTAAATTGTGGGAGTTTCCTTAATATTAATTAGAATCTGAGCTCTATCATGGATAGACAGGCCACTTATGGGCGATGGCATGTTTGATTGTGTTGGACAGTCTCTTAATTCTACTACAAGCTCCAGCCACGTAAGCTCAAGATTAATTAGTTAGTTTTATTTTTTCTGTATTTTCTTTTGTAATAAGGCTGAGATATATAAAGCCTCTTTTAGCTTAGCTTTTATTTTTCATTCAGTTAGACTTTCTCTCTGTAACTATTCTGAAAATTTTCTCTCTCCATTAATGAGGTATTAGTTCTAAAAGCCTGAACTCAAAGAGTGAGTAGTGATGGCATGAAATCCTTTTGTTCTTCTCTTTTGCTTCATTCATATTTCTGACATGGTATCAGATTAACAAGATTCTGGTGACAAATATTGAAGGTTTTTTTTCGCTTTTCCGCGATTAATCATCTGGCTGTTCATTCGTCTTCAAGACTGGTTTGATCTTCTTATTTTTGATCAAGTTGTTAGAATGATTGTCATATTGAGCTGAAATTGTTGTTTGTTGCTTAAATTTCGCTCAATTTCTTACTGATTCCTTTGGAGATTGGTTGAATTCTTCAGAAATTAGAATTTTCTGTCGTTTTGTTGTAGATTCAAGAAATTTGAGTTTGAGGTTGTTTGCGATTGAAATTTCTTGAGGATTTGTTGTGATTGAAGTTTTTTTTTAAGGATTGATTGTGGTTGAAATTTCTTGAGGTTGTTTGTTGAAAGCGTTCTTGATTTCAGAAATTTGTGATTTCTGTAATTTTCTGAGATTTCGTTGAAAAGATGACTGAAGCATCTGAGGTTTCTGGACAAAACAATAGAGTGTTAGAACCTACTCAAGATCCTAACACTGTGTTTTACATTCATCCGGCTGATAATAACAACTATAAGTTCATATCAGAGGTGTTTGATGGAGAAGGTTATACTTCTTGGAAGAGGTCAATGATTTTAGGTCTGTCAACTAAAAACAAAATGAGTTTTGTTGATGGAACTTTGCCAAAGCCTCCATCAACTGACAAGAATCACAAAGCCTGGATTCGTTGCAATGATTTAGTGATTGGATGGATATTAGGAGTATTAGGACCTATTACCAAGAAGAGTGTATTCTTTTTCAAAACTGCAAGAGAAATGTGGAAAGACCTTGAGGATTGATATGGTCAAGTATCTTCTACACAGCTTTATGCTCTACAAGAGGATTTGAACACGATACATCAGGAGAATGAAAGTGTAGCTGAGTTTTTTGCCAAAATCAAGGTTATTTGGGATGAATTGGATGATGTTGCTCCTATACCGATCAGGAATGTACCGGTTGCACATGTAATCTCACCAAGAAATTTCTTAAGATTCAACAAAATGTGAGGTTGATGCGCTTTTTGATGAAGCTAAAGGATGGTTATCACCAAAGAAGAAGTGCAATGCTAATGATGCAACCATTGCCTAGCCTTTCACAAGCTTATAGAATGTTGCTTCAAGAACAGAAGCACAGGCAACTCAGTGATATAACAAATCATACTAGTGATCCTCTGGCATTTGCAGCAGATAGGAGGAGGTTTTTTGATAATAAATCTGGAAGAAATTGGCAAGGCTCATCTTCTAATCAGAATTACAAAGGCTCTTTTCCTTCAGGAGATAAGTCTAAACAAGTGAATAATTACAGAAGGCCTTCCACTTTGGTGTGTGACCATTGCAAGATGACAGGTCATACCATTGATAGATGCTGGAAAATCATTGGTTACCCCTGCTCATAAGAAGTTTGCTAATGTTGTTCAAGTGGAGGAGTCGAGGTTCCAAATGATAATATCACCGCATCTTTTACCAAGGAGCAATACAACAAGCTTCTAAGTTTGCTGAATTCGGGAGAAAGTGAGAAACCTACGTAAGAATCCAACTCCCGAGGAGCTTATTTTGCGAGTAATTTTTGCATGTTTGCTCATATTACAACTGGTTGGATAATTGACAGTGGTGCAACGGACCACATTTGTCATGATAGAAGTTTATTTGCCAGTCAAAAACCTCTTGCTTGCACAAATAATACTATTACCATTCCTGATGGAAGGAAAATCCTAATTACACACATAGGAACAGTTAGACTTTCACCAAACATACTTCTACTTGATGTGTTATATGTTCCCGATTTTCGCTTGATCTTATCTCCGTTCATAAGTTGAGTAATGACTTAAATTGTTATGTCTATTTCACCAATGATGCATGTTTACTCGAGGATCCTTCCTTGAACAAGACAACGTTCTTGGTAGACTTCAAGGAGGTTTGTATATTGCTGAAAAACAATTAATTGCCGCTGGTTCAGGTGCAAATCCTCATCAACATGTTGTTACTACTGTGAGTAGTGACATAGGTTCAATTTCTGACATAGGTTCCATTTCTTGTTCTGTCCAAAAGAATGCCAAATTGTGGCATCTGAGACTAGGTCATGTCCCTTTCCAACAAATAAGACATGTTGTTCCTTCAATAGGCAATAAAGATTTCATTCATGACATTTGTCAAATATGTCCCATGGCTAAACAAAGTAGATTACCTTTTTCTACTAGTAGTATTAGAACTACTTTACCTCTTCAAATGCTCCACATTGATATTTGGGGCCCATATAAACACAAAACATATGGTGGTTACACTATGTTTTTGACCATTGTTGATGATTACACTCGGTATACTTGGATAAATTTGCTTAAATTCAAGTCTGATTCTGTGCAAATTATTGAGAATTTTGTCACTTATGCTGAGAAACAGTTTGGTTATCTTGTTAAATGCATTAGATCTGACAATGCTAAGGAATTGTGTGAAGGACATATAACCAAGTTTTATACTTCTAAGGGAATAGAACACCAAACAAGTTGTAGTCACACACCACAACAGAATGGTGTTGTGGAAAGGAAACACAGACATTTGCTTGAGGTTGCTAGATCTTTGTGTTTTCAGTCTAAGCTTCCTGTCAAGTTTTGGGGTGAGTTCATTATGTGTGCTGTTTATTTGTTAAATAGAATGCCTCTCCCTGTCTTAAACAATGTTTCCTCTTTTGAACTTCTTTACAAACACAAGCCTAATTTGAATCATCTAAGAACTTTTGGATGCCTTTGTTTTTTTTCCACTTCTAAAGTCTATAGAACCAAATTTAATCCCAAAGCTGACCCTTGTGTTTTTATTGGATACTCATTCACACAAAAAGGTTACAAAGTCCTACATCTTAATAATTTTTCCATTACAGTCAGCAGGGATGTGGTTTTTCATGAAACCCACTTCCCATTTCACATTTCTTCAAGTACAAACACTTCATCTTTCCAATTCTTCTTACCTCAGTCCAATCAAAATCATATTTTTACTGATCCTTTTCTTCCTTACTATGATGACTATCCATCTATTCCTGATACTTCACCTATTACATCTTCTTCTACTACTCTTAATCCCACACCAACATCTTCTACTTCTTCTTCTCCTCATACTACTATTTCAGATGTTTCTTTTCATCACACTTCTACTACTCCACCAGCTTCCTTTCCTGATACATCTTCTGTACATGACTTATCTTCTACTATTCCTCCTTCTCCACCTAGACATACTACAAGACAAAAGAAACCCCCTACATGGCTTAATGATTATTTCTGCAGTTCTGTTTCTTCTGTCACACCACATTGGTGTAATCTGGTCCGTTATGATCAACTTGATCATTCTTCCAAGGCATTCATAGCAAAAGTTCACACACACACTGAACCACCTTCTTATACTATTGCTTCACAAGATCCTGCTTGGGTTCATGCTATGAACCAAGAATTACATGCTTTAGGTTCTAACAACACTTGGGTTATTGTTGACTTACCCCCTGACAAGAAGCCAATTGGGTGTAAGTGGGTTTACAAGGTCAAATTGAAATCAGATGGCTCTCTAGAGAGATACAAGGCTAGGTTGGTCGCCAAGGGTTACAACCAAAAACAAGGCATTGATTATGAGGAGACATTTTCTCCTGTTGTGAAGATGGCAACCGTGAGGTCCGTCATTGCTTTAGCTACTTCTTTTAATTGGTCCTTGTTTCAACTCGATGTTAACAATGCGTTCCTTCATGGGGACCTCAATGAAGAGGTTTACATGCATATTCCTCCTGGTTTGGATGCTCCCAAGGGCAAGGTTTGCAAGTTGACCAAATCATTGTATGGCCTTAAGCAGGCCTCTAGACAATGGTTTGCTAAACTGTTGTCTGAGTTGTTGTTGCAAAATTTTGTTCAATGCAAGAGTGATTACTCCTTGTTCATTAAAAGGGAAGGTTCTCTCATCACCATAGCTGCCATATATGTTGATGATATCATTTTAACTGGTAATGATCTTGATTCTATTACCAAGTTAAAAGCTCATCTTCACCACTTGTTTGGCATCAAGGATTTGGGGTAAGTTGAACTATTTCCTTGGTATAGAGGTCACATATCTCCCTCAAGGTGTTGGGCTTACACAAAATAAGTTTACTAAACAACTTCTTGGAGAATCCGTCCGACATTCTCCAAGACTTGTCACTCCTCTCCCAGTGAACCTTAAACTACAAGCTGATGAAGGGACACTTTTACCTGACCCTCTTCCCTACAGGAGCCTAGTTGGGAAGCTCAACTTCCTCACAAATACTAGGCCTCGATTTGGCTTTCACAAATCCAAAATCTCGGTCAACATATGCAATCTCCTCGTACTTCTCATCTCGCAGCATTACATCATACTCTAAAGTATGTTCATTGGGACTATAGGACAGGGCATACTTCTTAAAGCTTCGGATCGACTTACTTTACAAGCTTTTTCGTATTCGATTGGGCCTCTTGTCTGGATACACGCAAATCTATCACTGGTTATGTCCTTCAATTGGGTGGTTCTCCTATATGCTGGAAATCAAAGAAACAACCTACTGTTTCTAGATCATCTTCTGAGTCTGAATATCATGCCATGGCCAGTGCTGCTGCAGAGGTGACTTGGTTGGTCCAATTGTTAGGTGAACTTGGGGTTACTAATCTCAAACTCGTTACCTTACACCTGTGACAATCAATCGCCTATTCATATAGCCAAAAATCCCGTTTTTCATGAACGGACCAAGCACCTTGATATTGACTGCCACTTTACTCGCGAAAAAGTTCTTGAAGGGTTAATTCAACTCACCTACTTACCTACATCTTCTCAACCGGCCGATGTTTTCACTAAGGTATTGCCATCGGCCGCTTCAAAGACTTGCTTTCCAAACTTGGCTTGTTCACACCACAGTCAAGTTTGAGGGGGGGTGTTGGACAGTCTCTTAATTCTACTACAAGCTCCAGCCACGTAAGCTCTAGATTAATTAGTTAATTAGTTTTATTTTTTCTGTATTTTCTTTTGTAATAAGGCTGAGATATATAAAGCCTCTTTTAGCTTAGCTTTTATTTTTCATTCAGTTAGACTTTCTCTCTGTAACTATTCTGAAAATTTTCTCTCTCCATTAATGAGGTATTAGTTCTAAAAGCCTGAACTCAAAGAGTGAGTAGTGATGGCATGAAATCCTTTTGTTCTTCTCTTTTGCTTCATTCATATTTCTGACAGATTGACAATAATAAATGACGTTAATAGTAATGACATATTTTTATGCATTTTTCCGTAAGAGAAGTGTCATGCTTATAAAATTTATATACTTGCTACTCTAAATGCGCGTTTTTCTTCATTGAATTTCTAAAATGAACAATAATATGAAATTCACCTTTAAAAGATATGCCACTTTTACCGTATTCTTTTACATGTAATATAAGATTTGTCTAGATTTATATTTTTAAAATGTCAACTTCTTATAATTTTTAGTAATTGATATTAATAATATAATGATCAAAGTTGTGCATTAACAAATGTGAATATCATAGTCGAAAACTAAGAAAACCTGAGGGAAAATATTGTTACCTTTTGTTCTAATAGTCTGTGTACATCAACATACTATATATATTCTTAGTGAATAGTGAGTATATTTAAACATAATACTTTGAATGTTCTTAGTGTTTGTTTGGTTCAAGCCATGAAATGGGAAAAAAAAATTGAATCAAATGGAGAGGAATGGTAACAAATAAACATATTATTTGTAGAAACTCGTGTGCAAGAATTCTAGCTCACCACGTGTCTCACTCCTTCCTCTAAATGCTGACATGGTGCCATGTCATAGATGACATGACTTTCTTATAATATCCTTTTGTTACTCATAAAGTAAAGAAAAATAATTGTAAGAGGTCTCGAACAATTGACCTTTCACTTTATAAGTCATAATCCAATCACCAAGTTATGACTGGTGCTTGTGACAAAATGTTAACCCCAAACAATAGATTATATAATCTTATTCAATTATCTAGGGCATCACCAAGGCCTAACAAATAATTATTATCTTTATTAGGTGTTTGGTTCAAGATATTAAATGGAAAGAGAATGATAACCAATATTACCAAAAGATAGATTTTGTTACTTAAGGGGGAATAGAATATAACAAACAAGAGGAGTCCATCACTACCAAATAATGGTAATAGATTGAGGAGGTGTTGAACCAAACAAGAAAAATGAGATTAGGCAATGAATTCCGTTTCTTGAAGTGCGAAAATGTTGAATTAAACATCCTACAGTATGATTATTATGACCAGTAAGGCAGTAATTGAGTAGCTAAGGAAATTGAGCTAATATCAGAATATTAATTACCTTGAAGGATACCAAGAATTGCAGCCATGCTTGAATTGAGTACAGGTGGAAGAACTGGGCCTAGCACGGTAGCTGGATTCACAACCGCCACTTCCACACCTTTCTCGGCGGCTACATCCCAAGCGGCTTTCTCAGCCCACAATTTTGAGAGTGGATACCATAACTATAAAAACAATACCAACATTTACCTGGTGCGTCAAATGTTAGGACAAAAGCCCAACATGTAGCATGCTACCTTTATGACATATTCCCAATCATTCCCTTCTCAACCCTATGATAACATGTTACGTTACCTTAATCCTATGCATAAGTGTTTCTTTTCCATCGTTGAATCGTTTATATTCAGATAATGTCAAATGTGAATATGTGATTCATAATAAGGGCAAAGTATGTTACCTCGTTCTTTCTACAATAATCCTCGTCAGTCCAACAAGCTTCAGATTTGGGCACATTAGCTGGCCAATTTGGGCTAGGCATGATTGCAGCGGTTGAGGAAGTCACCACCACACGTTTAGCCCCAACCTCCTTAGCTGCCGTTATTACATTCTTGGTACCATTTATTGCTGGTTCCAACAGCTCTTTCTACGTTTATGTAAAATCATCACACAAAAATTTAGGTCAATAGATTAGGGGAAACAGGGTCGTTCATGACATTTTATAGGCCCGGGGCGAAACAAAAAGTTAGGGCCCCTTATATATGGTGGCGGAACTAGAATATTGCCACCAAGTATTTTTTTCCTCTAACACTTACCGATGAGTCTATAGTGAGTGTCGATCACCACTAATCACCTCTAATATAATATCTAAATTTTATTCTTCTCATTATAACTTATTTTCATTGACAGATAAGGAGAATGACCCTAAATTATCAACAGAAAAAGAACCAAAGATATCGGATGTCCTATGATCTACATATTTGCAGA
This sequence comes from Beta corolliflora, assembly GCA_947648045.1. Taxonomy (NCBI): domain Eukaryota; kingdom Viridiplantae; phylum Streptophyta; class Magnoliopsida; order Caryophyllales; family Amaranthaceae; genus Beta; species Beta corolliflora. Next base: position 250,291 of record CANSZD010004075.1, on the reverse strand, counting down.
GTAATGAAGAAGGAAAGTTTCACAATTTGCAGACTAGTTGCAGATAATTAGAAAATCAAACGGAAGGAATTAGACAGTTAAGGGGTTTGTTTGTCCTTATTTTTTTATTTAATCAATGAAATAAAAAGTGTAGGACAAATAAAAATAAGAAGGGTAAAAATTATTATTGGACAAAGGGATTAGAAAAGGAAAATGTAAATAGAAACATTGTAAAAAGAAGGTAAACAAAACCCATGATATGCTAGAATACCACTAGCAACGCCCAAAAGCTTTTGGAATAAATCTATACAAATATATTAAAAGGCGTTCATATCAAAGGAACGGTGCCACGTGACACTTTTCTCAAGCTTCCAATACACATGTTTATAATCTCATTTAAAAATATTAACAATGTGTAGTTACTAGGATTCGAACACATGACCTTTGAAATGAAATATGAGAGTTTAACCACTAATCCACTACAATTTCAATGCTTAATGTTTCAAAGTAAAATATAATAAAGTCTTATAATTATATGTAATTATAAAGACATAGACAAGCCTTTTGCTTTCTAACACTTTTATTAAGTAATAACATTCTCTTTCCCCAATTCCATGAAAATTATTATTTTTATCCCTAATTCCTTAAAAGTTTTTTTAAAAACAACTTATCATGCCATGCCATAACGTCCATTTTTCAACTTCGCACTAGACATAATATTACGAAAAGCTAATAAAATCAATTATATGAATAATATATATATATATATATATATATATATATATATATATATATATTTTGGTAAGTAAGTAAGTATATTAAGCCCAAAAAACAAAACATGTACATCTTAAAGGAAGCTAGGAGCACCTAGCAACCACACATATATATATATATATATATATATATATATATATATATATATATATATATATATATATATATATATATATATATATATATATATATATATATATATATATATATATATATATATATATATATATATATATATATATATTGGTAAGTAAGTAAGTATATTAAGCCCAAAAAACAAAACATGTACATCTTAAAGGAAGCTAGGAGCACCTAGCAACCACACACCAACTGGACATACCCAGCCATTACAATCTTTCCATCCACACTCTATCACAATCTGTAATTTTCCTACTCATGATTTGTATAATTATGTATTTCACCAAGTACTTAATATCACTAACTGATTTATGATCTACAGTCATAATCATCTGCTCCCAGTAGGCAGAATTACGATTTTTCCACACCATGCAAAATGTAGCAGCAATGGTAGCAATGGCCACCATTCTTCTGAATTTGGTTCCTTTGTAGCGATCCTTGAGTCATCTGCACAGCTGTAACAACCCTCTGCCACCCCATCGAATACCAAGCCAGCTTAGGACTCTAGTAATACAAAGTTTGCTGAATTCACACTCAAACATCAGATGCTTAGTTGTTTCCACATGTTGTTGACAGATTGTACAAGAATCATCAACACACATGTTCATGCTCTTCAATCTCTGCCTTGTTTTCAGCCTATCATGCATAGCTAGCCACATTATCATCCTATGCTTAGGTTGCGTATATCTGCACCACACATACCTGCTCCACTGATTATGATTTTCCATACCCATCAGAGCCTTGTATTGTTTTTTAATGATGTACTGTCTATCATTCAACCACTAATCACTAAGAGTTTTAGCATTCAGATCATTCTTTGCAAGGCAAACATATTTCCATGCCCACCGGGGTCACCGAGCAACATATTGGCTCCATTGAGCTGAACCAATATAAATTTCATTCACCCATTTCACCCATAAGGAATCTTTTTTCTGAGCAACAATCCATGCTAATTTACTGACAGCATCAATATTCCACTTCCAAGTATCTCTAAATCCCAGGCCCCCTGCTGCTTTGGTATTGCACAACTTCTCCCAAGCAACAGCCCCAGCCTTGCTGTCATTATGCTTACCAGTCCACATAAAGCATCTGCAGATGGAGTTAATTTCATTCAACACACTTTTAGGAATTATAAAGAGTTGTGCCCCCCAGTATGTGTGCACACTCATCAAAACACTATGCACTAACTGACTCCTAGCAGCCATTGAAAGATTCCTGGTACTCCACACCCTAATTCTATACACCATTTTATCAATTAATCCCTGACAGTCATGAGCCTTCAGTTTCCCTGTGGAAATGGGAACTCCAAGATATCTAAATGGAAGAGAACCCATTTTAAACCCACTCACCTCTATCACTCTCTGAATAATATCATCATTCATGCCAGCAAAATATACTTCAGACTTATGAGCATTAACTTCTAGACCAGAAGCATTAGAAAACATCTGAAATCCTTGAAGCATAATGTAAATTGATCTAAAATCCCCATGATAAAATAGTAACAAGTCATCTGCAAAACATAAGTGGATGAGCTTCAAACTTCTGCACTTAGAGTGATATTTAAATCCCTCCATTTCACCAATGTAACACAGGATTCTATCAAGATAATCCATACATAAAGCAAATAGCAGGGGAGACATGGGGTCTCCCTGCCTTAAGCCCCTCTGAGCCCCAAAAAACCTGTGGGAGCACCATTCAACATAATAGAGAACATGGGAGTCTTCACACAGACCATTATCAACTCAGTAAAATTCCTAGGAAACCCAACACCTTCTAACATTTGCTGTAAGAATTGCCAATTGATAGTGTCATAGACTTTTTTCAGGTCAAGTTTCATCATACAACTGGCCCTTGTAGATTTCCTCTTATAGCATCTCACCAAGTCCTGACAGATCATCACATTGTGAAGAATACTCCTCCCTGACACAAATGCACCTTGACTTTCTGAAACAATGTCAGGAAGAATCAAATTCAATCTCTCACTAATCAATTTAGTGATGCACTTATACAACATAGAGCAACAAGCAATGGGCCTAAATTCAGTTACATTTTCAAGACATTTAACCTTAGGGATTAAGGTTAAAGTTGTAATATTAATTTCCTTGAGTAATTTCCCAGTTCTGAAAAAATCAAGGATTGCCTCACTCACATCATCACCAATAACCTCCCAACAATGCTTATAAAAGCAACTATTGAAGCCATCAATTCCAGGAGCTTTGTCATCTGGTATACTAAACATGACTCTTTTCACATCCTCTTTGGTGAATTCTCTTGCAACAGATTCGTATGGTGCTCAAAGCTTCTTTCCCTTGTTCACCAATGTTCCAAGGACAGCTTGCTTCTGTTCAAAATAAGAAAAAAGTTGCTTGTAGAATCTCACAAAGGCATCATCCACATGTTCTCTCTGATTCACCCACACTCCATCACTATCCTTTATGGCATGAACCTTGTTCTGTCTTCTTCTAGCCCTGAGAGCTTGGTAAAAGACTTTGGAGTTCTCATCACCACATTTCAGCCAAGAAATGTTGCAACAAGCTATTCAACATCTTTTTAGCTTTATTGTACTCCAGTAGCCTCGCTTCTCTTCATTAATCGACCATGATCGCAAGATTTAATTGCATAGTAGTCTCGCACTCTCGACAGTTATCTCTAGCCTTGATAACATTAGCTTCAAAGATCTCCAAACCCTTCCTTGTTTAAGGTTTTTAAAGCTAACTTCACACCTTTAAGCTTCTTGCACACTTTATACATGGCACACCCCTGCACATTCACACTCCAAGTCCTCCTCACTGCCTCAATAACATCATCATATTGACACCACATGTTGTGAAAGCGAAATGGCTTTTTGAGCTGACATTCAGGGTACACACACATCAACATGGGTGTATGATCAAAGTCCCCCTCAGGGAGGAAATAAACTTCACCTAAATCATAAGCATCAAGCCACCTATGATTTGCTAAAGCTCTGTCAATTCTAGAATACACCCTTTGGTTACCATCCTGTTTATTACACCAAGTGTAATACCTGCCATTAGCCTTGACATCATCAAGCTGACACTCCTGAATACAGTCAAGCATAGGCCCAATTTCATTAACTCTTACTGGAGCTCCAATCCTGTCTTCTGTACTACTCAAAGCATTGAAGTTCCCCATGATAAGCCAAGGAATATCACAACTTCTAGCTCTATTCTTCAATCCAGTCCATAATTCAGTTCTACTATGTTGGTCATTGAAGCCATACACAAATGTACAAGCAAAGCCACTACTCCCAGTTCTAGGAGCAACAATAAAATGCATAAACTGACTAGTAACTTGACAGATATTTACATTGAAAGAAAGAGGACACCACCCTATTATTATTCTTCCATTATCATGACACCCAAAATTATGAGAAAAGCACCAACCAGGGCACAAGTTAAGATAAACCTGACCTAGATTAGGAAGCTTAACTCGAGTTTCTAAGAGGCTAAACAATTTAACATTGTGTGAATTTATGAATTTACTCACCTCATGTTGTTTGGTTCTCCTGTTTAGACCTCTTATGTTCCATACCAATATATTATCCATTGGGGTTAGGAGGAGCCACCTCCCGACCTTTCTCCACCAATTCAACACACATTCCATCCCCCTGATGTTCCTGTCTTATAATTTCAGCATTGCATCCAATGCGTATCAGCCTCAACATCTATGCCAACATCTGTTCCAGCCTCATCCAGCAGTGCATCAAAATGATTGTGGACAGGTTTGACTACTGGAGCAGGCTCAGTAATACTTTTTGCCCTCCCAACCATTTGAAATCCATCATTGTCCACCACCACATTCTTCTTAGGCACCCATAACTTCTTCCCAACTTCTTTTTACAATTATCTCCCTCATGACCAAACCCAGAACATTTGGAACATTGAATGGGCCTCCATTCATACTCTATCTTCTGTTGCACCTTAATACCATGCTCATTACAAAATTCAATTTCTTCAGGAAGTTCTTGCTTCAGCTCAACCTCCACCATTACTCTAGCAAACATCAATTTCTCCTTCTCCCTAGTAGCTTGGTCCATCTTTACAGCCCTACCAACAATACCAGCTATCTTAAAGTGACTTTTCTCTCCCCAATATTTGAGTGGTAAACCCGGAAGCTTCACACAAATTGGCACCTGTTGAACATTTTCTTTATCCATACACATATCAGGATTCCACATTCGAATTATGAGAGGCTTCTGATCAAAAAATTGATATCCGTCTATAGTGACTTTCAAACAAGACTCCACGGACGAGAAACAAACAATGAACATGCCCCTTCCAACACCAAAGAATTTTATCAATCCCCAATTTCCCCCAAATACGTCTAAAATACCCCTCCATGACTGACAATGGCGGATTAGCTCCTAACACATAACAAACTACAGCAGACGACCAATATTCATCTTCATCTTGAATATCATCAATTTCAATCATTACAACAGTATTCGAAACACTTACCCTATTTTCCGATTGAGCTTTCTCTGTTTCATCGGCCCATGACATTCTTCTGGCAGCACTAGCATCCTTCGACCCACTCTGCATCACATTGAGCCACCCTGACAATGTTGCCTTCTCCATAGATTGCTGGATGCATTCCTCCAGTGTTGGTGGCGGAATCACCATCGTAATCTCATCCAACTCAATTTCCTCAGAATCGGGTTTCTCCTGTATAGGACTCGGAACATTGAGGGCAGAAACTCCCGTAACCTCATCAACACTCTTCGTTTTCCTCACCGACGACGAAGATGGACCATGCTTCTTCCCTTTGCCTTTCTGAGCGCTTTTTTTTGCCCCTCTCCCTCTTGCCATGGCTACGGTGCAGTTTAGGCTGAAATCGCCTTAAAGTACGCTGCGAGAGAGAAAGCCTCTAAAGAGCCTCACTCAATAACATCTCCCCATAATAGAAATATATTTGATAATTGCAACTGATCCGGGGCATCGCCCGGGTCAAAATACTAGTTTAATTAGAAAGCTGTAACTTCTTCCTTCAAAAAAAAAATGCAACTTCTTTGCCTTATGGGTTTTGAACCCGTGATCACCACAGTAGCAAAATATATAGCAAACCACGAAGCCAAACTTAAATTCCTTGAATATATTACTGTTGCTTTATTTTATACAAGTTTCTCTGAAAATGGGCCCCTTCAATTCATGCGTCTTAGGCGGTTGCCCCTCAAAACAACCCTAAGGGCTGGGCCTGAGGGGAAAGCTAAGGAACATTAAAACCTATGTATTCTCAAGATTTTAGCACCCTTGTTAGAGAAATTACTTTTTCTTTTGGATTAGGAAGGTACAGGAAAGACCAAGAGCTAAAAGCCTAAAACCTTAAAAATAAAGAAGAAATGAAGCATAAAAATTAACTAAATTACAAAGCTTCACAATCAAAGGCGGCCCATAATTGAGTCTGTAGTAGAACAATGTTCAAAATCTATTTGGCTTAATATCTGTCATGTAATGATATCTATACTAATATATTAAAAGGCGTGCCTAAATAAGGAACGGTGCCACGTGGCGCTCTCCCTTAGGGAGTTTTACTCCATGTAATCCACAACAATAAAAAAATTAGAAATGCGTAGTATAGGATTTGATCCCGGGACCTCAAGAACATCAGGCCCGACCCTATGCCGGTCCAAAATGGGACTCAGCACAGGGCCTCACATATAGATGGGGCCTCAGATTTTGAAAAAAAAAATTTACTTCTTTCTCCTTACTGAATCACGCTTACTGTACTCTCTCTCTCCTTACTGAATCACGTTACTGTACTCTCTCTATCTCTCCTTACTTTTTTCCCCCTAAACCTCTTAACTTTCTATCTCTCTCCTTACCTCTTTCTCTCTCTCTCTCTCTCCTTACAAGCTATATTATGAAGCTATTAAAAATCACATATATTTCGGTGAAAATAGAATTATTATTGTTTTTATAGAGAGAAGCAGTTGAAGAGAGGATGAATTCCGGCGACTAACACCAATTTCCGACGACGATAACGAAAACGTGTGAATTCGGGTTTGATGGACTTGAATCTGATTTCGTATCTCTTGGTCTACCCTGTTGTAAGCTCTTCAATCTCACTGTTAAATTTCATTATTTTATAAAAGGAATGAAGTTGGATATGGAATTTTTAGTGAATTCTTATGTGGGTTTTCTAATTTTCTCTATGTGAATCTGAGTTTTGTCTTAATTTGGATAATCTCGTTGAAGATTCTTAGTGATTTCTATATGGGTTTTGTGTGTTTGAAGAATGTGGGTTCTTTTTAATCTGGGTTTAGTGATTTCTCTCTCATTGAGAAACCAGCAACTGGAATCATTGAGAAACCTTCTAGTGGAATCAGTAGCTATTAGGGCTGGCAATCAGGTCGGGTTGGGTCGGGTTCGTGTTCGGGTCGATAATAAATGGGTCAAAAATCCCTCAACCCAAACCTAACCCATTTAATAAACAGGTTGAAAAACTCAACCCTGACCCGACCCATTTAATAAACGGGTTACCTGTATAACCCGTTTAACCCATTTAATCATTATTATCATTATATTGAAAAATGATTATTTTCTTAAAAAACAAAATGAGCAAGTTCATTATTGAAAGTATGCATGTTTAGAGTTTCTTGGAATAATTATGACCCATTTTAGAGATATTTTACTATTTTTTAACCAAATTTTAGATTTATCAATACATTTTTTTCGAGAATTTTCTATATGTTCAAGTGAATCATGTCAAAGCAGGTCATTTTCAGGTCGGAAATGTCAACCTGAACCTAACCCGTTTAATTAAACGGGTTAATCGTGTCAACCCATTTACTTAAATGGGTCAAAAATCCAAACCCTAACCCGCTTATTTCGGGTTAGGTTCGGATCGGGTTGTTGATCAACTTTTACCAGCCCTAGTAGCTATAGATGACCAAGTACTTATAACGGTATAATTTGAACCACTAAAGCAACAAATACTTTCATGGTTAGAGCCATAAAAACTAATACTATTTGATTTTATCAATAGTTGAAGAGGTCTTGCTATTCTTTTATTAAATAATACTGCTAGTTCAATGATGAATGACAAAATTCAGCCTTTCACCATTGCATTCTTTGTTAAGGTGTACTTGTGTAGTAGTTCAGTAGTTGTTCTCTTTGCCGAATATAACTTCAAAACTTTAGATGCCTTAGCTTTAATGTGCTATACACTCGCTCAAAGTCTTTTATGGTAGCTTCAAGTGCCATGTGATTGTGCCTTTGAATTTTTTGGAAACAATTTAGAAACTCGTAAGATAGCTTTTAGAGGGGCCTATTTTTCGACATCAGCACAGGGCCTCAATATTGTTTGGGCCGGGGCTGAAGAACATATACTAAAGTCTTAACCACTAGACTAAATAACATTTAGTGTTATCATCTTAAAGTATAATATTAATAAATGAAAATTTCCTTACTCGGGGCGTAGCCCGGGCCTAATAACTAGTTGTAATAAAAAAGGGGTATATATTTTCATGAAGCAGAACATGAAATTATATTTTGGTCATAAAAGTTAAGGATGTTATAATAAGAAAGACAAAAGGTAATGTAATGTATGAAAGGAAAGCAGCTGATCACTACCTGAGGGTCTTGAACTTTCCCAATGATGTTGGGCGATGCTAGGTGAAAGACACCAGCAGTGCCCTTAACAGCTGCAACGATAGAGTCGTAATCTAGTAAATCCATTTGAAATAGTTTCAGATTATGTTCATCTGCTCCTTCCAACGCTAACAGATGTGCTGTTTCCTTTTTATCATCTGTTGAGACCCCGATTTTTTTTTTTTTTTTTGACAACGGGGAAAATGTGCATTAATTAAAAGCGGAAGTACAGCCTAATGCTAATACAACCAAACAAACACAAAGAAACTAAACTGAGCGATACTCGCTCTTACATAGCAACTACAAAAACAGAAATAACTTAAGCTAGGATAAAACTGCTCGATCTGGAGGTCTGAGTTGATAGATGTAAAAAACTTATAGGAAAAATTGACAAGAGAGGTCTGAACTTTGGCCGATAATTTTTAAAAGGTACCAACTTTAGATTAACCTGTGCAGGTCCCAACTATGAGGGGTCTCAACTTTGAGAGGGCCTTGTAGGTTTCTAACCTGGTACAACAGGTTCTCCAGCACGTGACCTCATTAAAGAAGCACGTGAGTTTAACTTTGACTGCCACCTTTCCCCCTCCCTCCTCCCCAGCCACCCATCCCCCTCCCCCTGCCACCCTCCCCCTCTCACACCCCTCCCCAGCCACCCCTTTGGTTCTATGCGGACCACCAACACACAGCGGGGAACGCTAGCAGGCGGAACAACCCAATGGCGGCAGTAGCACCTACGAGTAGCAACGACAGACACACGCGAATAAAGGAGAGAGAAAAGCGCCATGGGCGGGGAGCAAGACCAACAAAGAACACAACAACAATTACAACCACCAACAAGAGGAGAGATGAGAACAAATACAACGGCGAAGGAAGAACCACCACCAACAACTATGGTGACAGAAACACGAAGAGTAGTGGTGTAGAGCAGAGTTGAAGCGACGAATGAAGAGAGAAAGGGGATTGCTCCGATGAGCTTAAGGGGGTAGCGGAGGAGCAGCGGGCGAAGCTGCGAGGAGAGAAATCAGGCGAAGTTCTCTCTTTGTCCTTCGCCGGCGGTAGATGGATGAGAGTGTCCCGATTTTTTCTCTTCTTTCTCTCTCTTTTCTGGTAAAATTTCTGGTAATTTCTATGTTATCAAGTTTTACAGAGAAGATGGAGATTGAAGTGGGTTGTTTTTACAAACTTGATCATTCTACGCTACCTTCTTCAACTGAATTTCCAGCTTCATTGAGCTCAATTAAAGCTGTTTTGGTAATTTTTTCAGAAAAAATTACATGTTAATTAATCTCATTTATGGTTGAATTATATGGATTATTATGAGCTGGGTTTTGTTCTTAGTTTGATTTTCTAATGCGGGTATTATTTGGTTAAATTTCGGAGTTGATAACAAAAGTGATGAAGATGTAACGACAATGGTTTTTCCAAGTAATGATTCTCATTAAAAGTTTCTTTGGTAGTAAGAAAGAAAATGGGTTAGTTCAACCTAAATTGGATGAGAGTTTTGTCATGGGGTAAAAAATTACTCACCCAGAAAATTTCATTTGATGATTTTACTGCTCAAAAGAGGAAAGAGAAATTTCTGGGTTGTTTTTGATGATGATGATGATGATGATAGTGATAATGATGGTGTTCATGATGATGATGTTGATGATGGTGTTCATGATGATGATGAATATTATCATCATATGTCGAATGGAGGGTTGGAAATCAAATGGGAACCACGTTTAATTTTTTTTTGACCTATTAAGTAGGTATTAAGTCACTAGGGCCCTCTCAAAGTTAAGACCCTTCATAGTTGGGACATGCACAGGTTAATTTAAAGTTGGTACCTTTTAAAAATTATCGGTCAAAGTTCAGACCTTTCCTGTCAATTTTTCCAAACTTATATGGACTTGGTCCACACTAAATTAGTGTGGACTTAATGCTAATTTACTATATTAAAAAAATAGATATAAAAGATGAGTAGATATAGATTGTAAAGTTTGACTATGTGAAAAAAAAAAGTTACTATGTCATAACGTGAAAATTTCATTATGATAAACTAATGTGAGAAAGAGTGACTATATAAAAAAAATGGTCACTATGGTAGATTGTAACTGTATAGTGTAACTTAAGATTTTAAAAGTTAGTATATACTAGGGCTGGCAATCAGGTCGGATTGGGTCAATTTCAGGTTGACCTGGTTTATATTTCATGTCACTTACCCCTAACCCAAACCCGACCTGATTCTAATTTCAGGTCGAAAATCTTAACCCAAACCGACCTTACCGATTTCGGGTTGACCCGAAACCAACCCAAAATGACATGAAATGTTCAACTATACAAGCTAAATTATGAACGTATGGGTTAATGACCAGAAATAAAATTTAGGTGATCCAAGCAATGGGCTTGGCTTCATACAAATAAGAATAACAAAAGATGGGTTGTATAAGTTATGAAAATCTGGGTTAATTTTAGGTTGACCCGACCTAAAAATAATCCGACTTCTAAATTAGGTTATTCGGGTTATTTTCAGGTTCAAAAAGTCAACCAAAACCTAACCCATTATATTTTCAGGTTGGGTTGGGTCGACCCATTTTTTATTTCAGGTCGAAAATCTCAACCCAAACCCGAAATTTTCAGGTCAGTTTCAGGTCGGGTTATCGGGTTGGGTTAACTTTTGCCAGCCCTAGTATATACAAAAAAGGGTCACTATGTTAAATAAGTGGCTTTGGTCCACAATAATATTATTGTGGACCAAGTCCATGCAAGACTAACTCGGGTATTTAGGACAATTTTCTTTTATGAATTAGCTAGACAAATATTTTTTTAAGCTAAATGGTTTGTCTAATGTGTGTTTAGGGCACTTGTTCACTACAAATATACAGTATTTTCAGCAGCTCTAGCTTCCCGAATTGTCGTCTTATTAAAAGAAAAACGTAATACAAAATAATATTGGAAGGGAATAATGATGAATTTATATTAGCAAAGTATGTAAATTACTTTTTCTTAATTATTGTAATGATGCATATAGTTTAGATTCTAACTTGACTTGAAAAGTGACCATGGACAACAATAAAATGATGAGGTGTATCCTAATTTTAAGGCTTATGAGCAAAATTTTCACTTAGCTAAGAGCTTTTGGGAACTAAGAGGAGAAATATGAGAGATCGAGATAGTTGAAAAAGTATGAGGGAGTTTTGACTTTTGAGTAGTTTCTTTAAAAACACTTTATTAAGAGACTATGGGATTGTTCGGTAATAGTTTTTGAGGTAGCTTTTCGTGTTTGGACTAATAAGTCAAAACTCTAATATTGGCGAAAAGTTGTGTTTGGTGAAATAGTGTTTGGAGTAGCTTTTGGTGTTTGAACTAGTGTTGTGAAAAAGCTATAAATATCAGCTTTTGGGATAGATGTAGCTTTTTGAGTACCTTTTGAAAATTAAATATAGTTTATTTTTGTTATTTTTTTAACGGTTTTTTCACCAGGTACCCATGAGGTTTCACGAAATGCACCAGGTACCCTCATTGTTTAGGAAATGCACCAGACGCCCTTGTGATTTACATAAAATGCACCAGACACCCTTAATGATTAACGACGTCTAGTTTCCGTTAGCTTTATTTACCATTTTGTCATCTTTAAGCCCTAACCCTAAACCCTAAACCCTAAACCCTAAACCCTAAACCCTAACCCCCTACTCCCCCACCACCAAAGCAGCCCCCCTCCTCTCCCACCACCCTAGCGGCCTACCCCCGTAGCCGCCCTCCCACCCCGCAGCCCCCCCCCCCCACCCACGCAGCCCCTTCCCCCACCCCCGCGCCCTCCACCACCCACGCAGAACCCCTCCCCCTCTTGCCCTCCCCCAAGAGAAGTTTTCGAATGGGGTATTCGAAGCGAAGAAGGGAAGATATGGAAGGAAGCAGAGAAGGGGAGAGATGGATGTTTTCGAATGTTCGAAGCAGAGAAGGGGAAAGAAGTGGGTTTTTGGGGCCGAAAGGGGGAGGGGCCGCGGGGGTGAGGGGAAGGGAGCCGCCTGGGGTGGGGGGGAGCTGTCGGGGGGGGAGGTGGGGGAAGGGGGGGGGGGGCATGGGGGTGGGGGAGCTGTGCGGGGGGTGGGGGTGGGGGGTGGGGGAAGGGGGAGGGGGCGTGGGGGTGGGGGAGCTATTACGGAGGGGTGGGGTGGGGGTGGGGGAGCCGTTGCGGGGGGTGGGGAGCCGGTGGTGGGGGGTGGGGGTGGGGGGGTGGGGGGGAGGGGAGCCGCTGCGGGTGGTGGTTGGGTGGTGGTGGGGTGGTGGTGGTTAGGTGGTGGTGGGGTTAGGGTTTGAAGTTAGGGGGTTAGTATTAGGGTAGGGTTAGAATTTAGGGTTTAGTTAGTTAATTAGGGCTAATTAGGGTTTAAAAGTTAGGGGTTAGAGTTAGTGCTTAAAGATGGCAAAATGGTAAATAAAGCTAACGGAAACTTGACGCTGTTAATCATTAAGGGTGTCTGGTGCATTTTATGTAAATCACAAGGGCATCTGGTGCATTTCCGAAACAACGAGGGTACCTGGTGCATTTCGTGAAATCTCAGGGGTACCTGGTGAAAAAACCGTTTTTTAAACTAACAGCTAGTTTTACCAAACACTAATTATCATAAAAGCTATTTTCACAATCAAACTCAAACAGTTAACATCTGACATTTGACAGCTAGTACAACAGCTAACAACTACTTCTACAACTAACAACTACTACAACAACTGCTTTTGCCAGACAGGCCCTATATTTTTAACTATTATAACTTTGATCCGATTACCTACTTACATATACCAATACCATATTTAGAAGAATCTTGTTGAGCTTTTGATTTTGGTGACATTTTGTGAATATTTAAAAAAAGTGAAAATATTGTAAAAACAATGATGCCTAAAGATTAATTATTGTTTTCTTTCTTTCTTTTTTCTTAATAAAAATATTTGGTATGCGCATGGGATACCGATGGTGAACTAGAGAAGTAGGCAGCCCTCGTGGGGGATTGTACTTCCTCTGCTTGTTGATCAAGTACGAACTACTCGCTTTACCTTTTTAAGGAAGTTCCTTTTGTTGGAATAAACCTTTTAAGGTAAGTATTATTATTAGTAATTTTGCTACCTCGTGGTCCAAAGCTCTTAATTCGGAATAAATGGGCTCTAAGCCTAATATAGCTGCAAACACCAAGAGAGATAAACCTCGCACAGGTCCTGGTACGGCCTGGTCCCCCCCTGCGCCTGGCTTCTGCAAACTTAATTTTGATGGTTCCAAATTGAATAACGGTAATGCTGCACTGGGCTTTGTGATCCGGGACCCTTCAGGTGATGCTCTTATGGCTGGAGCCCGGTCGCTTGGTCCTAATATTTCCATCCTGCAAGCTGAAGCTTAGGGTCTCAAGGAAGGCATTATTGCGGCTTTGTCGCTTAATATTTCTAATCTAGAGATTGAAGGCGATAATCTCGCTGTTATTAATGCTGTTAGGAATATCTGGAAAGTCCCCTGGGAAATTAATAATATCATTTTAGATATCAATGCTAATTTGCTTAAATTTGATAATTTTCAGGTTCAACATTGTTTCCGGGAAGCAAACAAGACAGCGGACCTTATGGCGCATCGTGGTCACTCTCACTGGGATCTCATCTATAGTTATCCTCCTTATGATATTGATTTTTCTCATTTCGGCCGCAAGGATGTTTTAGGTTGGCCCCCTGATTGAAGGGTCTCCTTATCAAAAAAAAAAAAATTCATAAACGTTCGAGCACCTTCCGAGGGCTCCCTCACTTGTTGGAAAGCGGTAACAACAAGATCATCGAGAAATCAAATTCTTTTAACTATTGCAAACTTAAATTTTGTTTCCTAATAATTGTATTTTAGTTCCAAATGTGAAAAGTGTTTGAACCAATGGGTCTGTTTGGTAATATCAGTTGAAAAGGAGAGGAACCGAATAAGTTAGCTGAAATTGACTAGTTAGCTAGTAGCTGTAACTGATAAGATAGCTAATTAGCTTAACTGTTTGGTAAAATTATTTACTTAAATTGATACATTATTTTGGCAAATTTACTTGTTATCAAAATTCTAGAAAGGTTTTTCAAAATTTCAATCACCTGATTTTGATAAGTTAAAATTTTTAGGTGCTTTCCAAACACTACTAGTTATATTAGCACCTAAAATATTCTAGCACCTTATCATTTAAGATACCTAAAATGCTTCCGCAAATATAGCTAATTTATTAGTCTCTATCATACTTCTATACCAATAAAATCTCCATCCAAAATGAATTGTTACGTCAACAATAATGTAACTGAAAATATTTTTTGTGACAACCAAATTTCGATGAAGATATTATATATCGCCTGCCAGATTAAAGAATTTGAAAATTCGTTATTTATTTGTTGATATAATCAGGGCCGGCCCTGAGGGTAGGCCAGAGGGGCGACCGCCCAGGGCCCAGACATCAAAGGGGCCCATTAAATGTAAAAGCTGTTAAATTTAAACAGGAGTAAATAAAGGGAAGAAAAATGTTTAGCATCCTCCTCAATTAACAATACGTAAGTCACACAAGGAACAATAAACAAAGCTTTGAGCCTTTAATGCTCCATTAACCATCATGTTTTTAAAGTTCAACTTTCAAAGTCAAAGCCCAAATTTCCAATAACCTCATTGCATTCCCTTTACTCCGGTTAAGGGCATTGATTAATTTCTACAGAAAAATATGTTTAGTTTTCAATGGCTATACTAATATGAATTTATGATTCAAAACTCCTTTTTTTTTATAATTTGTTTCGCATTATTATAATCAAAGCAGGATTACAATTACATAGAATCAAAAGGCATAATAAGGAAAACCATCCCAGACAAACAGCAACTACAATTTGTTATAGTGATCTCAATTTGATTTCTAAAGTTATTTTACTTCCTCTCCATAAGGGTTGTATAAACATAATATATATTTGCTTCTCAGCTTGGTTGTTTTGTATTGTAATTCGCTGGCCAAACTTTGGTTGTAATTCTGGATGGAGTTTGACGACCTCCTCAACCCAAGGTGGGTTAATCACTATGAAAGTTTTCTTCTTTATCGAAGGAATACCTTGTCTTGAGTTGAGGTTATCCTACTCTTGAGTCTTTTTTAATGAAATAAATTTCCAAATTATCAAAAAAAAAAATTCATTTTTCAAAAAAGGAATTTCTCTACTTTTTTCTAGGGTAATTTTTTTTAATTTTAGTTCTTTATAGTTTGTTTAGGTTCGTCCTTGGTTACTCACTTTGTACATTTTGTTAACAAAAAGGTTCGTTCATTATGTACTATGCACCCGTCAAAAAATAAATAAAATTAGGAAAAATTATCAAGAATAAGTCAACCTTTGACCCGTCCGCTAAAAATAAGTCATCTTTTGATTATTTCCTGAATAAGTCTACCTTCTGTACTTATTAATTTTACACAAGTTAAATTACAAATAACCTGACTTTTTTCTTTCTTTTTTGTAATTTTTAATTTCTTTTTGTTTTGTCTCTCATCACTTTGAAGAGTTACACAAATCATATTTAAGCGGTTAAATAAGTTAAGAACATGCAATAACTAGTTAAAAACAGATTGGTATTAAAGGTTGATTTATTCAAGGATAATCAAAAGGTTGACTTATTTTTAGCGGATGGGCTAAAGGCGACTTATTCTCGACAATTTTTCCATAAAATTATGTATTATGCATGATTTCAAAGTTCAAATTATGACTTTAGTAACAGATATCCCCATTACAACTTAAAGGGCCCAAATGTCTTGTTTTGCCCTGGGCCCACGAATTATCAGGACCGGCCCTGGATATAATAAAAGGTTAGTTATGTCTGAAAGAAAGTGAGAGAAAGAGTGGTTACTGAGATCTTGGACAGTAGCGTGAACAGTGTAGCCACTTTTGAGTAGAAGCTGAACCAACCACGACCCGATGAAACCGCTGGAACCCGTAACGCAGACCGCCTCTCCTTTCATGGTTTGATGATCTTCCAACCCTTTTTACTAATCAAGCAATAAAGTATTTTGGTTCAAAAACTATGTTTGGATGTAATTCTATTTGATGGTATAACTAATAAATGGCTCAGCCTGCTCTCTATATTTATAGTCAAACACTCAAAATTCAAGGTCGAAGAGACACCACAAGGAGTTCTTTGATATTTTACCAAAGAGTATTCTAGACAACCAATGAGGCAATGACTAATCATTCCAAGTTTCAAGTGGCAGCTTGAATAGTAAGTGTGTTTGGAGGTTCGGGGTTCGATCTTTATCACCCTCAACTTTAATTGAGAATTGTTGTAAAATCTACTCTTGGATAAATTTTTAGTTTCTAGTCATATCACTAAAATATTATGTTATCTCAATAGGAACACTACAAGAGGAGGTGAATTTTATGTGTAGAAATAGACGCATTTTTTTCAGAATTATAAAACTAAAACAATAAAACAAGCTAAAGGAACACAAGATATTTTTACAAGAAAAAACTTCTTAGGCCCAATAAGAAGAAACAACATCGACCACTAATGATTTTAAACTCAACTCTTTCACTAATTAGGCCAAACAACTTTGTTACAACCTAACTTTACTCAAGGGCCACAACTTGAGTTCCTAAACTCAAGTTCTTGAACAACTGTTCCTTTAACACAGTTGTTCCTCTCAACTTCACTCGAAGTTATCTCACTTTAACTTGCTTCACTCAAAGCTTCTCTTGTACAGGACTTCACTCAAAATCCCCTTACCCAAAACCAAAATTTGAATGATCATAAAACTTAATCGAATAGAGTAAGAAGACAAAGAACATATGGCTTATAAGAGAATGAAGATACTGACACTTTAATTAGTTAAACTCACTTAATCACTTAGTCAGACACAATTTGGAACTTAATTAGACTTATGTACGTATTTATAGCAGTCATCAAGTAAAACGTGGGATTAAAACATGTATTAGTGGTTAAAATATTTTTCCCATGATGTTCCTTAGCTTAAGGAACATGTTCCATTATCTTCCCATCAACACCACGTTCTCTTTGAACGTGTGTATAATCCAGTAATGAAATTCCTATAAATTAGTAGTTACTTGTGCATGATATTCTCAAATTCGTTTTTTTTTCTTTTAAAGGCTAATTTAGTTAATAAATCTAAATTAAATCCTTTTTACCAAATAATATCTAAAAATATTTTCTTCTAAAACTAAAAAGGATTTTATTTTCAAATAAAGATAAAAAAAATTTCTCATAAAGATTTTCCTTTAAAATCATATTTTAACCAAATAAAACCGTTTTCCTAAATTTTAGCCTTAAATATCTCAACAGACATTAATTAACCGTTGCATACTATTTCACACGCCTAGTTTCTTTGACTGCTTCTTAGTTCTCTTAAATTAAATTAATAGTACCAGCACGTATGTTCCTTATAGAGGAACAGACAAACATTCTATTTTATTCAGCCATTGTTCCTTACCTAAACTTACTCGTTCCTTACATAGGAACTAAAAGATAAAAGTCTCGCTTTGATTCTTTTGCTCCAATGCATCTCCAGTATCAGTTCCTTGAACATCTTCACTTAGTTTTCAAAATCCAAACTTGATTTCTTCCTTAGACTTAGTATTCTCTTTGCTCAATGCAGTGATACCTTGCATATTTTATTCACTCAACAGTTTGTTAGTTTATAACTTAGTTTGCATCTTTGTTTCTTTGTCATCATCAAAACTAGGGTTCAACAATTTTCCCTTTTTGATGATGGCAACAAAGTTACAAACTAAGGAAGATAAAAACAACAAATAAAATAAGAGAATGAAAGATAATAATTTATATTTTTAATTAAGGTCAGATTAAGAATTTAATTTTTTCAGTTTTATCAACTTTTAACAACTTAGTATCTTTTCCCCCTTTGTCATCCTCAAAAAGATCAAACTCCTGGTGATTTTGGGAAGACTGATTTTTGCAAGACCTTAAGACCATTAACAAGCACCAAAAATGGTTAAGTTAGTAATCAAAGGGTAGACTTGCTTAAACATCAATCACATAATACTAGCCATTCCAAGTAAGAAGTTATGCAATCATAT
Organism: Beta corolliflora; assembly: GCA_947648045.1. Classification (NCBI taxonomy): domain Eukaryota; kingdom Viridiplantae; phylum Streptophyta; class Magnoliopsida; order Caryophyllales; family Amaranthaceae; genus Beta; species Beta corolliflora. The sequence continues at coordinate 231,740 of CANSZD010004075.1, read as the reverse complement.
CAAAATCGAAGACAAATAGCAAATTTATATTCTTATAGCACTTGTTCCAAAAGGATTACAAAAGAAAAAGAAAGAAAAGATAACAAAAGGAAACAAAAGCTAAGAGTTCATGTTCCTTTAAGAGAAACAGAAACTTAGACATTAGGAGAGGGTAGGTTTGGTATTCCTCAATCACTTCTTCTTCAACCACTTCCTCTAGTTTCTTCATTACATCCTCATGATGACCATCCAACTGATGCTTCAATAAATTCATGGCATGCACCATAATCTCCATGTTCTTCTGTTGCTCAATAACCGTATCACTAAGGACTTTTATTAAACCCAACATTTTATCAGTTTTACTATCTAAAGTACAGTGAAGATGATTGTAAAATTTTATCATGTGTTGAGCAGGAAGACAAACTTCATAAATCCACCCATACTCATTCGAAAGAATTTGTTCCTTTCTTTTGGAACCAGTTTCTGTAGGGAGTTGGGGTGGAGGAACAGGTGCTTTTACTTATGAAGGACATGTTGTTTATGTGAGAGGAACAACGGGGGAGTTGTCTTCATATTGAGCAGAGAGAAATAGAGGGGTTGGAGGCAGTTTATCTAAGGTGGTAGCAAATGGATTAGATTCATTTATGGCAGCCTTCATCTGTTCATAACTGGAAGGAACAGAGAAAATTGATGGATATTTTTTATGGTGAGTGGAAGAGAAGGAGGATCTTGTGGTGGTGAAGGAGGCACTGTTTCAAGGCGGAGAGGAGAGGTGGGAGCAAGTTGTGTCCTTAGGATGGTCCTCCTCATCAGAAACAACAAGAGGAGCATTCTCATTAGAAGGAACGTTTTTAGCAATTCTCAACGTAGTACTCTTCCTTGTTGAAGTTAAGGAAGGAGCCTTCTTAGGAACAGGTTTAACAACCTTTTTCGGATTTATTTTTGGTTTTTTTTTGGGTTGTTCCTCATGCTTATCATGTTTAGGAACTGGTTCCTCTAATACTCCCTCCATCCCAGAAAGATCTGAACACTTATTGGGACACATATTTTAAGATGAAAAGTTGTAGTGTGGTTATCAAATGTTATTTTATTTAAAAAGTAGATGTGATAGGAGTTGGTGTAGTATGTTTTATTAGAGGAGAGAGAAAGTTGGGTAACTTTTTATTGATAAAAGGTAAAGTGTGGACCAAAGGAGTATAAAAGAAATAATATATTAATAGTGCGACCATGTCAAAATTGGAAGTGTTCAAACTAATTTAGGACAAACATAAAAGGAAAGTGTTCAGATTAATCTGGGACGGAGGGAGTATTACTTCAATCGGTTCCTCTTCCTTTGCCATAGGCAGTTTCCTCTTTTGAGAGGAACTTAGAGGAATTCTTCCCTGAGTCAATATCCCCTCTTGGACAGATAGGTCCAAGCCATACATTGTCTTCTCATTCAAAATATTTCCTTGTTTAATTCCCAAGGTAGGCCAACCAGTTGTTATGATTCTAAAGTGTGTGAGAAGAGAGGTGATGAGGGCTCCATAGCCAACAACACAATGATTTTCAATACAGTGGGTTAGATGTTGAATAAAGAGAGAGGGAAAATTGATTTGGATGTAGTGGTCTAGGCAGAACATATAACACATGTTCAGGAGGCCAAATTCATTCCTCTTTTCAGTGTCAGGAATGAGTGCCCTCCATACAAGGTTAAAAAGGACTTTATGGAGAGGGGATAGGATATTGTGATTCAATTTGGTTTGACCAGCAGTTCCTCCAAAATATTGGATAACATCGTCCTGGAATTTTTTTGGAAATGTCACAGTTCCTTTCCTCTTGAAATAGACAGCAGTTCCTTTGCAAGGAACATCCCAAATTTTTCCTAGGGTCTCTTGGTTAAATTTAATTTTCTTTTCCCTAACCTCAGATGTGCAAACACCATTATCATTCACAAAGTTTGCACAAAATTCATCCATTCTTAAAGGAACTAACGAGTTATTAAAAGAATTTCTAAGAGTTCAATAAAATTAACACTCTTAGTCCAATCTAAATCAACACAGAAACCTAGGACATACCGAGATTAACTTCTTTCAACTCTTTTCTTTGAAGAAGTAGAAGCGGTTCCTTTGAGAGGAATAGGAACAAGTTGCGGTTCTTCTTCCCCCTCAATAGTAGTAGGAACTTCTTCTTCATCATCTTCTCCAATCGATCTCCTTCTCCTTGTACTTCTTCTAGGAGTCTCAGATTTTTGCTCTTCTACCTCCAAATGTGTTTCTTGAGTATTTTCAGTTTCTAGAGTTTTTGGTGGAGAAGAGGGGTTTTTAAGACCCATGGCGGTCATTTTTCATGATCCATACACTAGTGAAAAAAAGTTCAACCGCTCCGGTCAAAATAGGCCTTACGGATCCGAATTTTAGTTCGGATCGGTTGACAAAAGTCAACTGCTCCGGTGATCCGGTTTTCAAAAAAAATTGGATCAGTTATTTAGTAAACTGATCCGATTAGGAGTGAAAACTGGATCAGTTAATGAGTAACTGATCCGATTTTCACGCATAACCGGATCAGTTGAGGGTGTGTAACAACAAAAAATCTGCTCTCCTCTTTAAAGATTAGAGAACAACAAATGGAAGCATCCAAATGAATCAATTACAAAACGAACGCAATCATCCAAACAAAATTAGAATTAAAGTTGCAAATTCAACAAAAACAAAAGCCGGAAAAAAATTCACAACTTCACAAACAATATTAAAACTTATCACAGATTAACATCGATGTACAGACAACGTTATATCATTAAACATTATAAACGAAATAAATTGAATTAAAAAACGAAAATTACAACAAAAAAACTAATCAAATAAAAAATCAGTAACTAAATTATATTACAAGAACCCTAGATCTAAAACTAATGAAAATAAAAATTTAATCTAAAAACGAAAAAAAAACAACTCAAATTATTCCTAATTACAAATAAAATGGAAACCTAACATCAAAGTTTTTCCAAGAAATAAAATGGAAAAACGAAACTAAAAAAAAAACCTAAAATCATATCAGATCTGGAAGAGCTTGTTGGCGCCTTGGTGGTGATGCGAGCTTCGAGACGAGGGCTTCGAGTTGGGCGACGAGGGCTTCGAGTTGGGCGACGAGGGCTTCGAGTTGGGTGACAAGGGCTTCAGCGTGACTTGTTGGTGGTTGGTGCTTGGGTGTTCGAATGGAGGGATGGTGAGTGGAGTGGTAATTTCTTTCGATTTTGTGGTGGTTGTGTTCGAAAGGAGGGAGGATGAGAGTGACGAAGATTGATGGTGGTGGTGGCTGATTGAGACGACGAAAGGAGAGAGGAGACTGATGGTGGTAATGGCTAGTTGTCTGATGGTGAGGAGAGAAGAGGGTGGGGAGTGGGGAGTGGGTGGGGGCTTAGGGTTAGGTTTAAGAGAGAGAGACAGAGAAGTGGGGAAAGAGAGGGTAGAAGCGCTGCTTTTATTGGGGATGTTGGGCCAGCGCTGAAGGTTGGTTTATGGGGGGAGTTGGGCTCAAGTGCTGAAGCTTAGTTAGGCTTTGAGATTTTTGCCCCCCATTAAGCTGATCCAGTTTGGAGGAAAACCGGATCAGTTTACAAAACTTATCCTTTTTTCCTCAAAACCGGATCAGTTTAAAGACCAAAAAATCGCGAAAAAAAAAACATGAATTTACTGATCCGGTTTTGGGAGAACCGGATCAATTTTGTTGTGTCATTTAAGGTTTTTTCCACTAGTGATTGTGATCTTTGGACAGTCTTATGACTTTAACCTCCAAATTTTGATAGTCTTAGGACTTTAACCTCCAAAATTCATAGTCTTATGACTTTAACCTCAAAAATTCTTGATAGTCTTATGACTTTAACCTCCAAAATTCTTGATAGTCTTATGACTTTTACCTCATCTATAGTCTTATGACTCTAACCTCAATTTTCTCAAATTTTCTTTATGACCCATAGATGGTCATCTTATTGAATTGTGCCCATTGAGGCCCTTTTCCATGACCCATAGAGGTCAATTTCAAGACCTATTAGATGGTCATTTGTCTAATTTTTTTCCATACTTTCATAATCCTTCATTCTTACTTCATCATTCTACTTCGTCACTTTCCGTTTCACACTTCCACATTATTTTTTTTCTCCTTTTATGTTCTGTGATCAGTTTTTTTTTTCTTGGTGTGTAGTGGCATATTGGTGCCTTTGGTTGGTGTCTTGTGTTGTGGTATATTGGTGTGTATTGGTGAATTGGTCTACTTCTTCAAGCTTGTCATGTTTTCCGATCCTTCCAAGCTTGAGGGGGGCATGTTCGACATATCTCAAGTTGGAAAGTTGGAGCAATCACAAGGGTTATGCTGATAGTGTGTTGTGCATAAATGCATCTTTGAGGACAGCTTTGGTGTGCAAGTTTGAGGATAACTAAGTTGGTAGTAGTAACATGGACCAAATTAGAAGCTTACCTCACCCTGTTGTTGTCCCCGATACTGGTATGCTTTGTGATTTGCTCTGGGCAAACGATGGTCATGATGTTAAGGGATGGGCGATGAATGATAGAGGAGCTTCTTACACCTTTGGTGCTTGTATACACAAATTTCGAGTCAAAATATATAAGACAAGAAACAAAGTAACAAAGAAATTTTATTTCAATAATGTATTGAGTACAATCTCTGTAAACAGTTTATAATAAAAATAAACTAAGTCCTCTGATTTTGTTCCGTAGCTGGAGAGTGACACGTGTTGATGTCGACCTGGAGTTGAGTGTAGAGTGACGTTTTGTCAACATCAACCTAAGTTTGAGTGCAGGATGACGTTTTGTCAACGTCAACCTGAGTTTGAGTGCAAGATGACGTTTTGTCAACGTCGACCTGAGTTTGAGTACAGGATGACGATTTGTCAACGTCAACCCGAGTTTGAGTGTACGATGACGTTTTGTTAGCGTCAACCGGAGTTTGAGTGCAAGATGACGTTTTGTCGACGTCAACCTGAGTTTGAGTGCGGGATGACGTTTTGTCGACGTCAACCTGAGATTGAGTGCAGGATGACGTTTTGTCAACGTCAACCTGAGTTTAAGTGCAAGATGACATTTTGTCAACGTCAACCTGAGTTTGAGTTTTGTTTGGGTGTATTCGAATAAGGGCTGACAAAAGTTTGAATCTCAGTCGAATTTGTTTGAGTGTATCTGAACCGTCGGTACAAATTTGATGTGCTTGTTGACTATTTTCATAGAGAATTCCAAAAGAATTTTATGAGCTCTTGAGAATAATGATTTTTCGGTTCCCTCAACTGAGAGATGTGAGGTCTATTTATAGGGAATGGAGATCCCTTCATGGATTTGGTAGTTTATGGGCTTGGGCCTGTTTATGACTTGGAAGTCTTTTTTTACCTTTGCTATTTGACCATCCTATTTGGACTATAATATTGACTGGCCCAAATAGTTGACAACCCAAATTATATTTGTTTGATTTAATTTGGATATTTAATTTAGGTGAGCTAAATTAATTAAATTGGGCCAACTATATTTATTTTAGCTTAGTAATAATTAATCCAATTTAATATAGAATACTAATAAATTTTTAGTGTCTACATATTGCCCCCTCGAGACTATGTCACGTACACGATTTGAAGTGTTTAATTGTGGCAGGGTCTCGTCAAATTTGATTTAAACTAGGTCATGGTTTAACATTGCCGTGTTGTTGGATTTTTATGGTCTCGTAATTACTTGAACTCTTTCAAGTTTTATCATGATTCCACTAGGTTTACCATAACCTATAAAAGCCAATGAGGAGAGCCCTCCTTTTTATTTTTCTTAACCTGCGACATTAACGGATTAACCTGAACTCCTTCATCACCAGCTAAGGTAATCATGCAAGTTCTTTTCTTTTTTCCCTTTTTTTTCTTTCTTTTTTGTTTGGGGTTTTCAATTCACAGTTAGTGCCGTGCCCTTTTGTTTTAGTTTGTATTTCTTTCACTAGTACCATCATCAATCACGAAGTTTCAACAGATCACAACCAAGTAAGTGCTAAAGTTGCTTTTTTTTCACTTTTTCTTGTTTATGATTTACTGTAAGTTATTTTTTTGTTTGATTGAACAAATTTCTTCTTGGCATGAATTCTTTTGATTGTCATAAATCATAATGACCGCTATATTTGTTTAGCCATGTGATAAGTAGTTAAAAAAATCATAATTGATGACAAATAACACTTGAGCACCGCCTTTGTACTTATGCTTGCTGTTGTTGCGTGGAAGTATGTCAGAGGATTTGTATGTTTGGAATTTTATTTTTCTGGCTTTTATGATGTCTTATTCAGTTTGTTTGGGTACAGAAGGAAGAAGTTTTTTTTGACTTCCGTGCTCGGGTGTTTCTTTAGTTGAGAATTGAGATAAACCTCATATTAATGTGGTATATTGTCTTTCCCACACCACAACCCACGTTTCTTTTGTTTATTTTTTTCATCGTTTTGCTTTTCTTGAAATTTGTTTATGTGATGATGATGAATTGATGATGATGTGAAGCTTGTAGACCACCATAGATCATACATCAGAGACAAACTTAAACAAGATGATACGAAATCAGTTTGCTTTTTTTTTTTTATATTACCACTCGTGTCCTGTGTGATACATGATTTAGCAATTAGGACTTGCTTTAGTGTAGTTATAATATGCATTTTTTTTTTCAAACTGGATTTTGACATACTTTATCTGACTTGCAGTATATCGAATATTTTCGGATACTGAACTTCTAGGCTATCTTTGAAGCCCTGCAGAAACTCAAGACTAGTGAGGTGATGATTTTTTTTTTACACCTTTAAGTCTAAAATATTTTATCTGCATATCCCCTTTTTGTGTATGTGTACCCGTGTATTTGTTGTACTATCTGACAGGTTCACATGAAGACGAAGACGGGGATTTCGTCGCGATGGACCATATGTCTTTAGCACTGTGAGCTCATCAGGGGTGTTATTCATATGTCTTTAGCACTGCGACACTGACACCTCCAGACAGTCCCTTGAAGACGAAGACGGGGATTTCATCGCGATGGGCCATATGTCTTTAGCACTGTGAGCCCATCAGCGTGTTATTCATATGTCTTTAGCACTGCGACACTGACACCTCCAGACAGTCCCTTGAAGACGAAGACGGGGATTTCGTCGCGATGGGCAATATGTTTTTAGCACTGTGAGCCCATCAGGGTCTTATTCATATGTCTTTAGCACTGCGACACCGACACCTCCAGGACAAATCCCTTGAAGACGAAGACGGGGATTTCGTCGCGATGGGCCATATGTCTTTAGCACTGTGAGCCCATCAGGGGTGTTATTCATATGTCTTTAGCACTGCGACACTGACACCTCTAGACAGTCCCTTGAAGACGAAGACGGGGATTTCGTCGCGATGGACCATATGTCTTTAGCACTGTGAGCCCATTAGGGGTGTTATTCATATGTCTTTAGCACTGTGACACTGACACCTCCAGACGATCCTTTGAAGATGAAGACGGGACGTCCGATCCTTCCTCCAATTTTTTTTTCTAACACGTTTTTTTTTGCTTCGCCTTTCACAATTTAGACCCTTGCGGGCCTGGAGTTTTTTTTTTGTTTCACCTTTCTCAGTTTAGACTCTTGCAGGCCAGGAGTTTTTTTTGTTTCGCCTTTCACAGTTTAGACTCTTGCAGGCCAGGAGTTTTTTTTTTTTTCGCCGTTCACAGTTTAGACTCTTGCGGGCCAAGAGTATTACATTGATTAGAAACTCTTATTTTTTTGGTGTGGCTGCACTCGAGTATTATTATATTTTTGTTACCCAAGCTGCCTACGTACTTGCAAAAAGTATTATCGAATCACTTTTACAAGATCAAGTCAGCGTAGTTCAAGTTTAATTTTTTCTTTTTGTAACATATGCAGTTTATCCTCTTGCTTAGGAGTTGTCATGTTTGATGTGCAGTTTAGACTCTTGCAGAGGAGTTATTTTTTTTTGTTTGGTATGCAGTTTATACTCTTGCTTAAGAGTTAGCATTTTTTTGGTGTGCAGTTTAGACTCTTGCTTAGGAGTTTCATTTTTGTTTGCTTCGGTGTGCAGTTTATACTCTTGCTTAGGAGTTATAATTTTTTTTTTGGTGTGCAGTTTAGACTCTTGCTTAGGAGTTAGAATTTTTCGTGTGCAGTTTAGACTCTTGCTTGGGAGTTAGATTTTTTTTTTAGTGTGCAGTTTAGACTCTTGCTTAGGAGTTTCACTTTTATTTGCTTGCAGTTTATACTCTTGCTTAGGAGATAGTTTTTTTATGTGCCGTTTATACTCTTGCTTAAGAGTTTTCTTTTGTTTCGTTCGGCATGCAGTTTATACTCTTGCTTAAGAGTTAGTTTTTTTTTATGTGTCGTTTATACTCTTGCTTGGGAGTTTTTCTTTTGTTTCGTTTGGTATGCAGTTTATACTCTTGCTTAGGAGTTAGAATTTTTGACTTGCAGTTTACCCTCTTGCTTAGGATGATTTCTTTTGTTTATATCCACGAGGCCTTGTTTCCATGCCCCCTAGATCTTTCACTTAGAATAATTTTCACAATCATGGCATCGACGGGTCCTCCATTGATACGTCAGATGAGTCTGATTCATTTTCATGACAAGCAATTGTAAGCTCCATGTCGTGCGCTTTACTTGCTAGTTCTTGAAATGTTTTGGGTTTGATCCCTTGCAAGATGTAGGTCAAATCCCAATGCATGCCTTTGATGCACATTTCGACTGCAGAAGTTTCTGACAAATGATCTTTACATTGCAAGCTCAAAGCACGCCAACGATTAATGTAGTCAATGACGGGCTCATCATTCCATTGGTGAGTCTTAGTCAACTCAACCATGCTGACAATACGTCGAGTGCTATAGAACCTGTTTAGGAACTCTTCCTCCATTTGATCCCAACTATTGATGGATTGAGAGGGTAGATCTGTGTACCAATCAAAGGTCATCCCTTTAAGAGAACGTACAAATTGTTTGACGAGGAAATCGTCTGTGGTACCAGCATTGTTGCATGTTTCTACAAAGTGAGCAATGTGTTGCTTAGGATTTCCTTTCCCATTGAATTGTTGAAACTTTGGGGGGATGTTAGCCAAAAGGCATCTGCAACTTATCAATTCTCTTGGTATAAGGCTTTACATAGTGATGACTTCCTTGAGAGCTTTCCCCAAGTTGATTCTTGACAGCACGAGCTATCAACAATTCGAGTTGTCGATCTGTTGGTGGACGGTGAGGGTAGTCACCACTCTCGTCTTCGCTTTCATCACCACCTTGGCTTGATGATGCGTCGCCTGGGATTCTACTAAGTTTCTCATTGAGGGCAGCAATTTGCTCGTTTTGGAGTCTGATCTGAGCATCCTTTTCCTCTTCGTCCTTCATCAATTTCTGGAGTAAGATGTTCATTTCAGCGAGTTGTTCCTCAACTGTTTTAACTGAGGTCACCATAATAGAAGCAGTGACAACATCTTTCTTCATTCTTTTGGTGTGCAAACCAAGACTCATGTCTTCCATAAAGTCACCTAACGTTATAGATTTTCGCGGGGTGTCAGCAACGTTTTCAGCAGATCGAAAAATGTTCTTCCTCGATGCCGTTTCTCGGATTTGTTGTTGATAAAGAAACAAAGATGAGAGGTAGAGATAGTCCCACCGAGCGTGCCAAAATTTATATACACAAAATTCGAGTCAAAATATACAAGACAAGAAATAAAGTAACAAAGAAATTTTATTTCAATAATGTATTGAGTACAATCTCTGTAAACAGTTTATAATCAAAATAAATTAAGTTCTCTGCATCTGTTCCGAAGCTGGAGAGTAACACGTGTTGATGTCGACCTGGAGTTTAGTGTAGAGTGACGTTTTGCCAACGTCAACCTAAGTTTGAGTGCAAGATGGCGTTTTGTCAACGTCAACCTGAGTTTGAGTGCAGAATGACACTTTGTCAACGTTGACATGAGTTTGAGGGCAGGATGACGATTTGTCAACGTCAACCCGAGTTTGAGTGTAGGATGACGTTTTGTCAGTGTCAACCGGAGTTTGAGTGCAAGATGACGTTTTGTCGACATCAACCTGAGTTTGAGTGCAGGACGACGTTTTGTCAACGTCAACCTGAGTTTAAGTGCAAGATGACATATGTCAACGTCAACCCGAGTTTGAGTTTTGTTTGGGTGTATTCGAATGAGGGCTGACAAAAACTTGAATCTCAGTCGAATTTGTTTGAGTGTATCTGAACAGTCGGCACGAATTTGATGTGTTTGTTGACTATTTGGAGAGAGAATTCCAAAAGAATTTTATGAGCTCTTGAGAATAATGATTTTTCGGTTCCCTCAACTGAGAGATGTGAGGTCTATTTATAGGGAATGGAGATCCCTTCATGGACTTGGTAGTTTATGGGCTTGGGCCCGTTTATGACTTGAAAGTCTTTTTTTACCTTTGCTATTTGACCATCTTATTTGGACTATAATATTGACTGGCCCAAATAGTTTACAACCCAAATTATATTTGTTTGATTTAATTTGGATATTTAATTTAGGTGGGCTAAATTAATTAAATTGGGCCATGATGTGATGCTTTTATATAGTGTTTTTCCCCCTGTATTTGAGCTAAAATGTGTATCAATGGTGCTCTTAGGGGCCATTTTATGCTAACTCTCTCCATCTAGTTGTGGTTTTCTGTTCTGTGTCTGATTGCAGGTTTTAGGGAGTTATTTCTCTATTTTCTACCACTATCTGACCATTACACTGGACTGGAGAGGTTCAAAGACATATTTGATGAGTTCCGAGGTCCCGAGAATGCTTTCCGAGGCCCTGGACAAAAGAAGAAGTAAATCTTTGACATCTAAAGCCAAGAGATGCCTAAATGGTGCCTCGCCCAACTCCATCGGGCTCCTGATGCCCGATCGGGCGTCCATCATGGCCAAGAAAGTGTTTGTTGCGAGCCCGATCGGGCGACGTTGCCCGGTCGTTGTATCGTTGTCCCGGCCGACGGGGCGAGATGGCCCGACACCATCGGGCGTTATCGAATGCCATGTCGCTTGCTATGATCATGCTCGAGGCTTGCGCGCTAATCCTTGGCGAAGTACCATCGCCCGACTTCATCGGGCGAGGCAGCCCGATAGCATCGGGCTCTTGGCGAGAGTGTACATGCGTCTGCGGAGCTGAGCTGAGCGCTGAACATCGGCAGCCCGACTTCATCGGGCGAGGCAGCCCGACTTCATCGGGCGTGGTCTGCTTTTGAGCGCTGCTACTATTTTTGTGCCCGACTTGATCGGGCTTAGTTGGCCCGATCGGGCTTCTCTCCGCGCGCGTTCATTTAATGATTTTCGGGCCACTTAGTATAAATAGGAAAGTTAGAACATTTATGAAAGATCTTTTTTTCTTTTTGGTTTTATCTTGTTTTTAGTCATTATTTCTCATAGTTTCTCTCAAGAACCCTAGTTTTTTACTACTCTTCATTGTGATTCAAGATTGAACCTTTGGATTATTCGCAAGTTTAATATAGTTCATTAATTTGGTAATCTTCTTCCTTATTCTCTTCATATTTATTTGCTTTCTCTATTATTGATTAGATTAGTTTCTTAGTTATTTGCAATAGTTCAAAGCATGGATTTTTATATGAAATTTGTTATTAGATTCTTAAACATGAGTGAGTAGTTTTATTTCTAGGATTGTGGGGATCTATATATGTATGCAATGAGGGATTGATAGATTAGTATAATTACCCCTTATTTCAATTGTTTCCTGTGATTGAATCGTTCATGCTAGATTTATGAATTAGGCCTGATTTGTACTTCTACTATCGCAATATTGAATCTACTTCGAGAGGAGAAATTTCGTATAGGCTTTCAATCATTAGGCATAGTGATCCTTGACCATGCGAGAGCGGCTAGGTGATCTTTTGAGGGAGGCAATGTTCGAGAGAAATTACATGTGCCCTAGATAAATTGACTTATTGGGTAGTTATTATTCGTCTCTGATTTCCTGAATTGTATGCATAGTGATCCATAGTCCTAGTTCTTTATTAATTGATTCATACCTTCATATTTAGTTCTATCATTTGCCTATTAGTTTAGTCACACACCAATTTTCATCATATTTAGTTAGTATAATATTAGAATTCAGATACAATAGTATAACTTTCTCCCTGTGGATTCGATCCTGACTTCCCTGACTACTTGTTAGTGGACTTTAGGTTATTTTTGATAAGGTGATACGACTTTAGCCTGTCAAATTTTGGCGCCGTTGCCGGGGAGACGGTTTATTTTTATTTTGTCTGAATTATAGTATTACACTAACCTCTACTCCGAAGAACACCTGTTCTTTGGAGCATCTCACGTTTGTTTTAGTGTTTTTGATGTATGAGTAGGAAATTGAAATCCCCAGATCTCATTCCATTTGACCCGGAGATTGAAAAGACTGCTCGTAGACTCAAAAAGACAACTAAACAAACCAAGTTGTCTGCAGGGACACCCTCCCAAAAGACACCTTCTCCACCATCTTCACCACAACAAGGCTTCCCTGTATCACCTATTACTGCTAGAATGGGTGACGAGGCTAAACCGACTTTCAGAGACTATGCACAACCATCTCCTGATAATGTGCCCACTGGGGTACGGTTGCCTACTATTGCTGCTGCAAACTTTGAAATTAAGTCTCATGTTCTGAATATGGTTCAGAATAACCAGTTTGCAGGGTTACCATCTGAAGACCCAAATCAGCACCTGCAGCGATTTTTACAATGTTGTGCTACTCAGAAACAAGCTGGTGTTACTGCTGATGAGATGAAACTCATCTTGTTTGGTTTCTCTCTCTGCGCGACAAAGCTTTATTTTGGTATAATAAGTCTGCCTTCCACCATCACCACTTGGGCGGAACTTTCAAAGATCTTTCTCATCAAGTGGTACCCTTACCGAAGACTCGGCAGATATGCGTCATGAGATAGTGACCTTTACCCAAGATCCCCGGAGAGTCACTATATGAAGCTTGGGAAAGATTCAAAGATCTGCAAGTGTCTTTGCCCCCATCATGGTTTTGACAAATGGTATACGTGCCACATTTTCTACACTAGAGTTGATGCAGATACGAGACGGGTAATTGATGGAGCTGCAGGTGGGTTTTTCATGGATAAAGCCGTAGACGAAGGGCATGAACTTCTGGAGAAACTCGCTTCTCACCAAGCGTCTACTATTCGTTCCTCTATGACAAAGGGAGGTAAACATGAAGTTGAAGTCATTTCTTTACGACCGGACAACTAGCCGCTCTTCACCGAAGATTGATTCTACGAAGCTAGGTAACAATTCCTCCCCTCACATGAGTGTCAATGCTATGGCTAGTGTTTCGGTCACAATGCTTTCATCTGTGACGCTTGTGGGATAGCTGGACATAACTCTCAAGAATGCCCCGCTCTTTCACACTCTAGTGAGCCAGTGCATGCATTACAGTCACCACACAAGCCTCAGTTCGATCCCTACTCCAATACCTATAATCCCGGGATGAGAGATCATCCAAATCTCTCGTATAGGAGTAATAATGTGATGAATCCGCAGCAACAACATTATCCACAAAGATCATCAACAACAACAATATCAACCACAAGCTCCTCCCGGATATCGAGAACTCGGTTTCAACGAGCATCAATCTACACCTCCTTCGGACCCAGCTATTGCCGAACTCAAAAGTTTAATGTTGCGAGATGCGAAAGGTATTATTTCCTTTCAAGCGAGATACCAGGTCTCAATTTGAGAGCCCGCATGCTCAGAATAAGCTACAAGGGACACACAATAAGATGTTGGAGTCACAAATTGCTCAGCTGGCTAGTTCATCTGCTAGTAGGCCATCTGGGTCACTACTTTGCAACCAATGTAACCCAGGGACACTGCCAATGCTATCACCCTTCGCAGTGGAGTGCAGTACGATGCTCCGGCAATGCTAGAGGTGGAATCACCAAAACCACAAGAAGTGCCCGAGGATGCTTGAACCTCAAGTAGAGCAAGGAGCCGCAGACAAGACTAAGGAGGTGACTAAGGAGAAAATCGTGCCTCCAAGTGATCAAGCTACCATTCCCCGAGCGGATGCTCAAGAGGAAACTCGACCACCAGTATGGTAAGTTTTTAGAGGTAGTAAAGAATCTGCAGGTAACAGTTCCTTTTACTGAATTATTAAATCAAGTGCCTACTTATTCTAAATTTTTGAAAGAACTGTTGATGAGGAAGCGGACTCTCAATGAGGTGGAGATCGTGGCTTTTACCGCCAATGCGGCGCTCTTTTACAAAAACCAGTCTCCACCTAAATTGAAAGATCCAGGGAGTTTTTCCATCCCCTGTCACATTGGCACCATATTTATCGACAAAGCTTTATGTGATTTGGGTGCCAGTGTAAGTGTCATGCCTCTTTCTATCTGTAAGCAACTGAACATGGGCGAATTAAAATGTACTACCATTACTCTGCAAATGGCTGACCGTTCTGTGAAATATCCCTTAGGTATATTAGAGGACGTCCTTGTTAGAGTAGGTAAATTCTTTATCCCTGTGGACTTTGTTATATTAGACATGGCCGAAGACACTCAAACACCCATTATCCTTGGGAGACCTTTCCTCCATACTGCTGGGGCGGTGATAGATGTTAAGAGTGGGAAACTGACACTGACTGTGGGGGATGATAAGGTCATGTTTAGCCTAAACAATGCACCTAAAAGCTCAATGTTAGAGGAGCCATGTTATAGAGTTGATATTATAGATGAACCGATCCATGATTGCATGCCTTACCCCCTCTCCCGTGCTATTTCACATGATGTGCTTGTCGAGTCTATTGCAGGTGATGAGCATTTTTTAAAGGTCTTACAGACTCACAAAAAGACCATTGGCTATAGCACTGATGACTTGACATGAATCAACCCTGATCATAATGAGCACCGCATTCATCTACAAGAGGGCCACCACACTAGCATTCCAGTTCAACGCGGGTCGCAAGAGGTGGTCCAACATGTGGCTACTAAACTTCTTGATCCAGGCTGATGGGCGGCTGATGCCCATGTCCCTTTCCTTTCCCTTGTTGCAATGAGGCCATTGCCAAGTTAAGCTTGTGGGAGGATTTCTGTAAGTATTAGTAGTGTTTTTTTTTTGTTTTTATTGTTTTCCTTTTTGTTTTACTGTTTTTTAGGATAGTTAAGTTAGTTTAATCGCTTTGAAAAAATTGAAAAATCACAAAAAAATGAAATATTGCTGAAAAAACACAAAAATACGAGTTGAATATGAATAGATTGATTGCTTCCCTGTGCCCCGAACTTATTTTGAAAAATGATTTAACTCATTATACTGGATAGTTGGGCATTTGTGATTGAGACGTTGTGATGTGATCTTTGACTGCCTTGATCTTGAGTGAATTTTGTTAATAAAGCGCCTATTTTAACTGCATGCTTGAATTGGTTAGATTGTGAGGATTCATTCTTGCCCTCGGATTTATCTCTATATCCGATCTATTCTTGTGTGTTAGTTCCTCGTAGCATTCTTATTTTGGTTTTGGCATTGTACTCGTTGAGTTCTGGTGACTTTAGGCATGTGCTGTGATAAAGGCGTTCATTTGTTTAATCTTTAAGCCTCAGAGTTGTTTAATGAATTTTTCCCCCTAGCCCCGCTGAGCCTAATGACATCTTTTTGGATCTATATTAAACCACATTACACACCTTGAGCCTTTGCAATGACTATTGTCCCAAGCCTAGTTTGGGGGAGCATTTGTTAAGTTCATATCATATTGTGTGGTTGATTCCGTAGGGCGGTTGGAAAATAATGATATGTTTATACAAAGAAAAGAAAGAAAAAAAATCATTGATAGTGAAAAATCTGAAAAATTTCTATGATCTTCATTCGTTAACTATCAAAAGTGTTGGAAATTATGTTGAAAATGACAATTGTTGGTTGGTTCGTGAAATTTCAAAAGTTGGTTATTATCTTGGTTAAGTTGTTGATGCCATGAGAGTTGTTTCTACCACACCTAGTCCTACTAGTGTTTTTTGCTCCCCTTTCTTGGCTTTTCCACCACATTTCCCAAATAATTTCCATACCTTTGCCCGAGCCCCATTACAACCCTGAAAAAGACCTTTTGAGCACGTGTTCGATTGTTTATTGGAATAATATTGAGTCAATATGCCAAAGTCGAAGATTAAGTCTGTTATTTGAGTCGACCTGATTAGGATGAGCGATATTATACCTTTCTAAACACATGAGAGTGTGAGTGGGAAGGGCTATTATGGTTGGGTTGGTGAGCGATCGGGCACATATTTTGCCTGCCACAAAATTGAGAGGAGTGACACCACGGTGAGCACCCTTCCAAGATTTGCATGATATGTAGGGCAGCTGCGTTTGATGGTTTACTTAAGTGATTGGTAGTCAGGTGATCTGAGCGACTGAACTTGAATTTTGCTTGCTTGAATGATTTTGAGTTGGAAATAATTGAGTTTAAACTTTTCCATCTGAGGGGTGAAGCAATCCTATTCTTATTCCTGTTGTGCTTTGCTTGAGGACAAGCAAAGGTTTAGCTTGGGGGAGTTTGATGTGATGCTTTTATATAGTGTTTTTCCCCCTGTATTTGAGCTAAAATGTGTATCAATGGTGCTCTTAGGGGCCATTTTATGCTAACTCTCTCCATCTAGTTGTGGTTTTCTGTTCTGTGTCTGATTGCAGGTTTTAGGGAGTTATTTCTCTATTTTCTACCACTATCTGACCATTACACTGGACTGGAGATGTTCGAAGACATATTTGATGAGTTCCGAGGTCCCGAGAATGCTTTCCGAGGCCCTGGACAAAAGAAGAAGTAAATCTTTGACATCTAAAGCCAAGAGATGCCTAAACGGTGCCTCGCCCAACTCCATCGGGCTCTTGATGCCCGATCGAGCGTCCATCATGGCCAAGAAAGTGTTTGTTGCCGATCGGGCGACGTTGCCCGGTCGTTGTATCGTTGTCCAGCCCGATCGGGCGAGATGACCCGACACCATCGGGCGTTATCGAATGCCATGCTGCTGCTATGATCATGCTCGAGGCTTGCGCGCTAATCCTTGGCGAAGTACCATCGCCCGACTTCATCGGGCGAGGCAGCCCGATAGCATCGGGCTCTTGGCGAGAGTGTACATGCGTCTGCGGAGCTGAGCTGAGCGCTGAACATCGGCGGCCCGACTTCATCGGGCGAGGCAGCCCGACTTCATCGGGCGTGGTCTGCTTTTGAGCGCTGCTACTATTTTTGTGCCCGACTTGATCGGGCTTAGTTGGCCCGATCGGGCTTCTCTCCGCGCGCGTTCATTTAATGATTTTCGGGCCACTTAGTATAAATAGGAAAGTTAGAACATTTATGAAATATCTTTTTTTCTTTTTGGTTTTATCTTGTTTTTAGTCATTATTTCTCATAGTTTCTCTCAAGAACCCTAGTTTTTTACTACTCTTCATTGTGATTCAAGATTGAACCTTTGGATTATTCGCAAGTTTAATATAGTTCATTAATTTGGTAATCTTCTTCCTTATTCTCTTCATATTTATTTGCTTTCTCTATTATTGATTAGATTAGTTTCTTAGTTATTTGCAATAGTTCAAAGCATGGATTTTTATATGAAATTTGTTATTAGATTCTTAAACATGAGTGAGTAGTTTTATTTCTAGGATTGTGGGGATCTATGTATGCAATGAGGGATTGATAGATTAGTATAATTACCCCTTATTTCAATTGTTTCCTGTGATTGAATCGTTCATGCTAGATTTATGAATTAGGCCTGATTTGTACTTCTACTATCGCAATATTGAATCTACTTCGAGAGGAGAGATTTCGTATAGGCTTTCAGTCATTAGGCATAGTGATCCTTGACCATGCGAGAGCGGCTAGGTGATCTTTTGAGGGAGGCAATGTTCGAGAGAAATTACATGTGCCCTAGATAAATTGACTTATTGGGTAGTTATTATTCGTCTCTGATTTCCTGAATTGTATGCATAGTGATCCATAGTCCTAGTTCTTTATTAATTGATTCATACCTTCATATTTAGTTCTATCATTTGCCTATTAGTTTAGTCACACACCAATTTTCATCAGATTTAGTTAGTATAATATTAGAATTCAGAAACAATAGTATAACTTTCTCCCTGTGGATTCGATCCTGACTTCCCTGACTACTTGTTAGTGGACTTTAGGTTATTTTTGATAAGGTGATACGACTTTAGCCTGTCAGGCCAACTATATTTATTTTAGCTCAATAATAATTAATTTAATTTAATATAGAACACTAATAAAATTTTAGTGTCTACAGTGCTGATAAGGTGTCAGAATTTTTGTCAAAGCATGATTTGGACCTGGTTTGCCGTGCACATCAGGTGGTGGAGGATGGTTATGAATTCTTTGCAGATAGGCAGTTGGTTACTATATTCTCAGCCCCAAACTACTGTGGTGAATTTGATAATGCTGGAGCAATGATGAGTGTCGATGAGAACCTTATGTGCTCTTTTCAGATTCTCAAGCCAGCAAAGAAGAAAAACAAATTTTTTGATGTTGACAAAAATGTGAATGTTGCTTCATTATGGTACCTTGGGTCTGAGTGGTTAGTTGATTGGAGAATGTACTTGACGCTGCCAGTAATAAACTTGCTGGTTATTGAGTAGAGACAAGTTACTACATGTCCTCCTACAACTTTGTGATCCATAGTTGTAGTTCTGGGGTTGGAAGGATGCACTTTGAGACAAGCTTCTTGAGTTTACTGCTCTTCTATAGGCATACTTCCAACCATGTCTTGCTCTGATGTAGCAAATTTGCAGCTAATGATGATTGACAGGAAGTTGCACAGTGCTTTAATGGTATTTTGGTGACTTAGTAGTTGTGGTTGCATCCTTCATTTCCAGGGATTTTGCAAGTCTTCAAAGTGATTCCACAGCCTCTCTTCTGTTGCTAAGTTCAGCTAATGGGTTTAAGTCCTATAGTTCAAACTAGAATACTTTTGTCACTATTCCAGTTTGAGTTTGAGGGGATGATGGAATATATAGATGATTACAGTGTTTGTTACTTAGTTTCCTTAATAAAAGGAAAGTTAGTTTTAGTCGATGTAATTAGTTTTAGTATTAATAGTTTCTTGCACTTCATTTTATAACACAACATATATAATACAATACAATGTAGTCCCTTTCTCTCCTCTCTTCTCTCTCTGCACTGCTCTTCAGCTCTTTTCTCAACTCCATAAATGGAGTTCAATCACCAAAATTAACAGTTTTCTTACTAACTATAATTTTTCCACTCTGCCTTCAAATGGGAAACCATATTAGAAGATTTTAGCAATAAAGCCATGCTTCACGACAAACAAGCAAACAACCAAAGCGAAAAGGCACAAGCATTTGCGTGATAGCGGTTTCAGCACACCTGCTCGTCCGAGTATAACACTCTGCCTCCCAAGTCCCATACTTGTCCGATCGAGTATGAGGCGTTCGTCCAAGTTGTCATAAAAATTTAGTATATATACTTTATCTTCTAGCATACATACGTATAACTTCTCAGTCCTCAACACCTACGTATTAATGCCTATCCAACAAACCACATATATTTTGCTATAAATGTTCCAACAAGAGGAAAACAACAGGTAGTAATGTAACATAAGCTGTTACGTCCACTTATATTAAAGAGTTTATTACACCATATTGGCGAATGAGGCATCTCTACTAGCTTTCCATTATTCTAATTATCATGACCTTCATAGGGTAAGCTAAGGTGGGAGTTCTCACAGACACAAACTTAACATCGATATTATTAATAATAGTAATTAATAAAGGATGGCCTCAATGTCATAGCTATTATATCGAGTTCTTTGATTGTAGAGGAATGAAACTTCTTAAGTTGTGGATCAAGACAAGTATCCTTTACTCTTCAAACTTTCAACAGAATCTTTGATAATCTGGTCCCATGAAGTAAACTGCAGGCCCAGGTCCATTAGCTTCTTCCCTGCATTTTCTTTTCTAAGCAATCCTGGCTGCGTGTCTTTTGGGAACCTAATATTTTTTAACATGAACAAGGAAATTAATGTTCTTCGTTTTTATTTTGAGAAAGTATATAGATTACTCTAAACAAAATGTACTAATCATATATGTTTTATACAATTAATCAAAAGTGTATATTGTAAGAAAATAATGAGCTTTGATGTTAGTCTAAAGAGGTAAAATACAAAGGTATATAGTTGGAATCGTACTAGTGAGTAGTGATCTAATTAAAAAAATCACTTATACTTCAGAGATTAATCACTCGTCCATCTGAAATAGATAAGAGTAATAAATAAAACAACAGGTAAACCAATCTTCCACGTACCATACTTCAGAATTTGTATACATCAAAAGTAATTTAAAATGCGTACCTAGCGACATTATATTCAGGGTAAAGCTCAGCAACCTTAGCAGCCAAGTCGCTGAAATGAGAAATATCTTTGCAGCACAGATGCCTTCCAGTTGCAGATTTGTTCTCAAACAGTAAAATATGTGCCATAGCTACATCTTTTACATGGACACATCCCATATAGAAGTCCGCATATGTTTCGGTGCTTCCTGCAATATCCATTGTCAACTTTTATTTTACTATCTTATACTCCCTTAATGATTTTGGGAGTTTCCTATATATGTAGTGAAATTTCTCCTTTATAAAAAGGGGTAGTAATTAGTAAATTGTGGGATTCATTCAGTATTGATTAGACTCTGAGCTCTGTCATGGATAGATGGGCCTCTTATGGCATGTTTGATTGGCAATAATAAATGACGTTAATAGTAATGATATATTTTTATGCATTTTTCTGTAAGAAAAGTGTTTATGTTTATATTATTTAGAGCATTGTCAATGGTTGGACTCTTTTTGGGGGTCATTAATTATTTAATTACTTTCTCTCTCCTTCCTATCATATATGCCCAACTTACTTAAAAGACCATATTTTTTTAATCCCAATGGTTAGACTTATTTTGAGGGTCATCAAATTATCTCTCTTATTTTCTCTCTCCTTATATCCCATCCCAATACCCAATGGCATCATGCCACATGTCCTTTCCTATTTCCTAAATCTGCCAACACTCTTCCTCCTCCCCAAATTGTCAGCTTTTGTTTTTTTGCAAAACCTCCATAAACGGTCTATGAGGAAGAACCGTTTATGGTTCTCTTTCCTCTCTTTTCTTCTCTTTCTTCTTTTTTTATTAATATTTTCAGATTCTCTCTCCTCATAAACCTCTTGGGGTTCAACCATTGGCAATGCTCTAAATACTCTTTTACTCTCAATATGCACTTTTTTTCATTGAATTTCTGTCGTGAACAATAATATGAAATTCTTCACCTTTAGAAGATATGCCGTTTTTACTGTATTCTTTTACTAAACTTATCTTGTAATATAATATTAGATCTGTCTAGATTCATATTTTCAAAATGTCAACTTCTTATAAATTTTAGTAATTGATATTAAATCTATTAATGGTCAAAAGTTGTGCAGCAACAAATGTGAACATCAAAGTCGAAAACTAAGAAAAATTAAAGAAAATTTTTGTTATCTTTTGTTCTAATAGTTCGTGTATATCAACATAGTATATATATTCGTTAATGAATAGTGAGTATATTTAAAAATAATACTTTGAATGGTGTTAGTGTTTGTTTGGTTTAAACCATGAAATGCAAAGATAATTGAATCAAATGGAGAGGAATATGGTAACAAAATCATATCTATACTGATATATTAAAAGGCGTTTTGAAATAAAGAATAGTGCCACGTGACAACAGTAATGCATTGCATAAGATTTGATCGCATCATCTCAAACTTATATACTAATGTCTTAGCCACTAAACCAAGTAATATTTGGTGTTATCATTTTCAAGTAAAATATTAATAAATGCAAAATTTAAGTATCTGGGGCGTAGGCCGAGCCTAAGAACTAATTATTTATAGAAACTCGTGTGCAAGAATTATATTCCACCACGTGTCGCTCTCCTTCCTCTAAAATGCTGACATGATGCCATGTCGTCATAGATGATATGGCCTTTCTTACAATATCGTTTTGTTACTCATAAAGTAAAGAAAAATGATTATAAGAGGTTTCGAACAGTTGACCTTTCACTTTATAACTCATTATCAAATCATCAAGTCATGATTTGTGCTTGTAACAAAATGTCAACTCCAAACAATAGATCATTTTTGTCTTATTTGATTATTAATGGTATCAACAAGGCCTAACAAATAGTTGTTACCTTTCTTAAGCGTTTGGTTCAAGCTATGAAATGAAAAAAGAATAATAGTCATTACTACCAAAAGATAGATTTTGTTACTTAAGTTAGGAGAGAATGGGAACACACTAGACGAGTTCATTACTACCAAACAATAGTAATAGATTGAGGAGGAGTTGAACTATCAAGAAAAAATAAAGTTTCTACTTCGTTCTCGGAGTCCGAAAATATTGAACCAAATACACTCTTAATATGCTACAGACTAGAGTATAATTAGTATGACTAGTGATTGAGTAGCTAAAGAAACGGAGCTCTATCAAAAAAAAATACCTTGAAGGATACCAAGAATTGCGGCCATGCTTGAATTGAGTACAGGTGGAAGAACTGGGCCTAACACGGTAGCTGGATTCACAACAGCCACTTCCACACCTTTCTCGGCGGCTACATCCCAAGCGGCTTTCTCAGCCCACAATTTTGAGAGCGGATACCATAACTATAAAAACAATACCAACATTTTCTTGGTGCGTCAAATTTTAGGACAAAAGCCCAACAAGTAGCATGCTACCTTGTTGACATTAACCTCCTTAATCCTATATATTTATAAGTGTTTCTTTTCCATCGTTGAACCAAATGCCCACTATAATAAAGTAACCATTATTGTTAACATTCAGATAATGTCAAATGAAATTCCAAATAAAGGCAAAGTATGTTACCTCATTCTTCCTACAATAATCCTCATCAGTCCAACAAGCTTCAGATTTGGGCACATCAGCTGGCCAATTTGGGCTAGGCACGATTGCAGAGATTGATGAAGTCACCACCACACGTTTAGCCCCAACCTCCTTAGCTGCCGTTATTACATTTTTGGTACCATTTATTGCTGGTTCCAGCAGCTCTTTCTACATTGTTTAAAATCATCATGCAAAATTTAGGTCAATATATTAGGGGGAGAACATGAAAACCTATCCAAGATTTTAGCACCCTTGCTAGATTACTTTTATTTTTTGGATTGGAAAGGTATACAAGTGTAATAGCCATCCTATCTCAAGGAAAGACCAAGAGCTAAAACCTTAAAAATAAGAAAAGAAATTAGATATGTTTCGGATAATAAAGATATAATGATAATATCTTATCATCCTAATAGAAATATAAAAACTAACTAAATTACAAAGCTTCACAAATACCAAGGATGTCTTGGCCTAGTGGTTAAGATTGAGGTGCTGTGAACAATAGGTCGCGAGTTCGAATCCCTTCCCTTTCTTTGCATGCTGCAGCCATTGCTCATATGGATCAAAAAAAAAAAAAAAAACAAAGCTTCACAATCAAAGGCGGTCCATAATTGAGTCTGTGATAGAACAATGTTCAAAATCTATTTGGCTTTATTTGTGTCATGTAATGATATTGTAATAAAAAAAGGGGTATATATTTTCATGAAGCAGAACATAAAATTATAATTTGGTCATAAAAGTTAAGGATGTTATAATAAGAAAGACAAAAGGTAATGTAATGTATGAAAGGAAAGCAGCTGATCACTACCTGAGGGTCTTGAACTTTCCCAATGATGTTGGGCGATGCTAGGTGAAAGACACCAGCAGTGCCCTTAACAGCTGCAACAATAGAGTCGTAATCTAGTAAATCCATTTGAAATAGTTTCAGATTATTTTCATCTGCTCCTTCCAATGCTAACAGATGTGCTGTTTCCTTTTTATCATCTGTTGAGACCCCGAATTAATAGATATGAGTCCAGTTAATGGCTTAACAACTAAAACAATGCAAAAGATGAACATTTTGTCCAGGGTATTTACGACAATTTCCCTTTATGAGTTAATTTTTAGTTAAACACTTTGTCTAATTTGTGTTTATATATTTATTCTATAATGGTAAGGAGAAGGATCCTGTCTAAACCTCAATCCGCACGGTGTCTTGGTCTAGCATTTGCCGGCTAGGGACTTTTGAGAGTAGGGGAAAAGGTAGAGGATCCGTACTCCCAAATACCAGTCTATTGTGGGTTTATGGGCTCTTGTTAACTACAAATATATAATATTTTCAGCAGCTCAGCTCGAATTGCCGCCTTATTAAAAGAAAAACGAGATACAAAATAATATTAAAAGGGATTGATTGATTTATATTGGCAAATTATGTATATATATATTTCTCTTTTTATTTATTGTAATGGTGCATTCAACATAGATTATAATTTGACTCGAAAAGTGACCATTTAACAACAATATATGATGAGATGTATCCTAATTTTTATGATTATGAGCTAAATTTTCACTTAGCAAAGAGCTTTTGCGGATTAATAGGATCGGAGAAATACAGGGGTTCGAGATAGTTGGAAAAATATGAGGGATTTTTGAATAGTTTCTAAAGAGAACTTTGTGAAAAGGCTATATTTCTAACTGTTATAACTTATAACTTTGATCCGGTTACCTATCTACCGATAACAATCGCCATGTTTAGAAGAATCTTGTTGAGCTTTTTATTTTGGTGGCCTTCTTTGAATTAATAAAAAAAATTAAAATGTTGTAAAAAGAATAATGCCTAAAAAATAATTATTGTTTCCTTTCTTTCTTAATAAAAATATTTGGTACTTGATTGTTTTTCCAAATACTTGTATTTCAGTTCTAAACGTGAAAAGTGTTTTAACCAATATATTAGTCTCCATCATGGCATCATATATAGTTATATACCAATATTATCTCCATCCAAAATGAATTGTTACGTCAACAATATAATGCAAATTGAAAATATTTTTGTGACAATTAAATTTCGACCAAGGTATTATATATCCCCTGCCACACATTAAAGAATTTGAAAATTAGTTATATTTTTGCTGATCTAATAATAAAAGGTTAATTAGTTATGGAAGAAAGTGAGAGAAAGAGCGGTTACTGAGATCTTGGACAGTAGCGTGAACAGTGTAGCCACGGTTGAGTAGGAGCTGAACCAACCACGACCCAATGAAACCACTGGAACCCGTAACGCAGACTGCCTCTCCTTTCATTGTTTGATGTTCTTCTAACCCTCTTTACTAATCAATGAAATATTTTGGTTCAAAAACTATGGTTGGGTGTAATACTATTTGATGGTATAACTAATTAATGGCTCACCCTGCTCTCTGTATTTATAGTCACACACTCAAAACTCAAGGTAGAAGAGACACCACAAGGACTTCTTTGATATTTTAGTTACAAAAGAGTATTCTAGATGACCAATGAGGCAATGACTAATCATTCCAAGTTTTAAGTGGCACCTTGTATGGTAAGTGTCTCTCGAGGTTTGGGGTTGGATCTTTATCACCCTCAATTTTAGTCGAGAACTGTTATGAATTCTACTCTTGGATAAATTTCCAGTTTCTAGTCATATCACTAGAAAATTTATGTGAGTTGAAATTGTTGATCCAAACTTGAAGTCTCATCTCACTTTTTTCTTTTGTTCGGACTCGCTTGGTTTTTTTTGTTTTTGTCTTTGCGAGTTGGGATTGTTGATCCAAACTTGAAGTATCACTAGTTACGAAACTGACTGTTACAACCTAGTAACGTCTCATTTATTTCTACTCTTTTTTTTTATCTTTTAGTTGTTGCATATTGTTTTTCCATTAAAAATGTCATTTATATAAAAGGTCTCAATTTCACAATATATAAGCTCAAATCCACAATAAAATACTCTCTTTTTCTTTTGATATTTTTCCTCTACATATTCTTGCTATTATTCGAGTGCAGTTCCCACTCTATATCTATCAGGGTGCATTTGTTAATGGAGGAGACGTTAATCCTAAAATTGATGCATGTCATCGAGTCGCACATGTTGTGGAGGTCTATCAACTTGGAACAATAATATCATGGCGTCTGATCTTAGATAAATTTATTATGTTTTCTCCTACTAGTTCCAACAAGAATACCTTTCTATCTCATCATTTTATAAGTGTTGTACCTTTTCTAAACTAATAATTTTTTTAAAATAAAAAGTTAACTCTATACACCCTTTTATTTTTTGCATTCTATCATCTTTCACGTTATTTATTCGTTTCATTTGGTTCTTCTCCTGTTTACTTAAAATTTTTGTAATGACTTTTTCCATTGATCCATTTTATGAGACCCATTTGTACATACATATTATGTATCCATTAGTCTTTCTCTCTTAACAAAAGGTACAAATATCATACTCAATGTGTGCGTTCTCCTTATTTACCTAGTATATATAAGTAGTATTTGGTGCTATAATATTTTGGTAGAAGATTAACAAATGGAGGTAGTAGCTAGTAGCTACCTACACGGCTACACCTCTTCAGACACAGAAATGCTAAAAGTTTAGGGGTTTAAAGGTTGAGTAAAGTCCATTCCAAATATATTGTAGTCGGCTTAGTTCAAATCTATTTACTATATTTATTTCTATGGTGCCACAAGTCGATTCCTCTTTATTTAATTTTTTATATTGTTATTAATTGAATTATATAAGGTGTTTTCTTACAAAGTTTTGTAGTAAACAAGGTATTTTTGACAAAATTTCCTAACAATAACCTATCTTTCATTGATTATAAACGTTGCTCTAGGGCCAAATTTGAGGCAAAGAACTCCAAAATGACTTTGATTTAAACGATCCTGGATTAATAACAAGTCATTCCAAAAAAAATTACCCCAATTTTTATTTTAGTTTGTCTCTAAAAGATTGTCCCATTTTCTATTTAGGTAACATGGTCTCTACAATCTCTCTGCGCTTTTCTCCTACCTTACACCTTTGCAAAACAAAATTACTTATCCACTCAAACAGTTCTTCATAAATTTACCAAATAGAAAATAAGGCAATTGAAGGGACGAAGTAGGTGATTAATTATTGTTTCTGCTAAGAAATTAAGGGTTGTGATAGGTTGAGAGATTTGATGTGGGCCCCAAGAACGTTCGCCTGAGCTCCGCTATCCGATGCGGAATCCCGAAAAGAGGGTTAGACTACCCTGGTGGTGTTTCCGGTATCTCCCTCCGACACTCAAGTCAGTAGATGATTGAGGTAGAGAGAGAGAGATAGTCTAGAGAGAGATGCTCTAGTTTGTTAGGTAAGAATTCAACCTGTTCATTGATGAGACTGTTGGTATTTATAGTGTTGGGGATTCCCAGACAGGAAACATTGATGGGATGGGCCTCCTTGGGATCAATGGCTATGTTGCCTTTTCGGCAACAATCATTTCGACCTTTTAGGGGATCCCCAAGCTCATGAGATTAGGTCGACTCATAAGTGAGACCCACTGTTGCCACCTGTCCAAGGCTTTAGGAGGCTTGTATGTCTTTATTGGGCTTCTGATTAATTGAGCCCAAACAATTAGCCCACGCCAGGGATGGGGGATCATGGAGGTCCAACTGGGTGGCACCCATCCGTGGCGGAATTCCGACCGACTCTCTGCCTGTCCAAGGTAGATAGACCGAGTGAATCATGGTGCCGACCGAGTTAATCCTTAGTGAAAGGATTAGTTCCGACCGGGTCATTCACTATTGAAGGGATTTGTGCCGACCGGTCATTCCTTGTTGAAAGGGATTAGCGCCGACCGGGTCACTTCCTATTGAAGGGATCCGTGTCGGCCAGGGTCACTTCCTGTTGAAGGAGTTGGTGCCGACCAAGTGGCTTCTTGTTGGGGGGACCACATGCCCGACCGGATCATTCCCCATTGGTGACTGCTAAAGCTGACCGAGGCCGAGTATATGAGCGACTCGACAATGGAGGAAGAGCTCATATTGGCCGAATGAGTAGGGAGCCACTCGGATGAGGGGCAAATGAGCCAAAAGCTGTCCGAGTGGGTGCTAGTTGATACTTAGCCATATAAAAGCCGCTCGGCAACGGAAGGAAGGCTCATGTTGGCGGAGTGAGTAGGGAGCCACTCGGATGAGGGGCTAATGAGCCCCAAGCTGTCCGAGTGGGTGCTAGTTGATACTTAGCCATACTTGACTAAGTATAAAAGCGACTCGGCAATGGAGGGAAAGCTCCTGTTGGCCGAGTGAGTAGGGAGCCACACGGATGAGGGGCTAATGAGCCCCAAGCTGCCCGAGTGGGGGACTAGCTGATACTTAGCCATACTTGACTAAGTATAAAAGCGACTCGGCAATGGAGGGAAAGCTCCTGTTGGCCGAGTGAGTAGGGAGCCACTCGGATGTGGGGCTAATGAGCCCCAAGCTATCCGAGTGGGTGCTAGCTGATACTTAGCCATACTTGACTAAGTATAAAAGCGACTCGGCAATGGAAGGAAAGCTTCTGTTGGCCGAGTGAGTAGGGAGCCACTCGGATGAGGGGCTACTGAGCCCCAAGCTGCCCGAGTGGGTGCTAGCGGATACTTAGCCATACTTGACTAAGTATAAAAGCGACTCGGTAATGGAGGGAAAGCTCCTGTTGGTCGAGTGAGTAGGGAGCCACTCGGATGAGGGGTTAATGAGCCCAAAGCTGTCCGAGTGGGTGCTAGCTGATACTTAGCCATACTTGACTAAGTATAAAAGTGACTCGGCAATGGAGGGAAAGCTCCTGTTGGCCGAGTGAGTTGGGAGCCACTCGGATGAGGGGCTACTGAGCCCCAAGCTGTCCGAGTGGGTGCTAGCTGATACTTAGCCATACTTGACTAAGTATAAAAGCGACTCGGCAATGGAGGAAAAGCTCTTGTTGGCCGAGTGAGTAGGGAGCCACTCGGATGAGGGGCTAATGAGCCCCAAGCTGTCCAAGTGGGTGCTAGCTGATACTTAGCCATACTTGACTAAGTATAAAAGCGACTCGACACTGGAGGGAAAGCTCCTATTGGTCGAGTGAGTAGGACGCCACTCGGATGAGGGGCTAATGAGCCCCAAGCTATCCGAGTGGGTGCCAGATGAAGGGGCAGCGGTTATCTCTCCCGAGCGGATATGTCCGACCCCAAATGCCACATGGCCACCCTTGATACTTGGGATTTCGGGACCCTTCTTACGGACTGAGCTGACTAGGCGTTATTTGGAATCCTGGTGTTTCATTTCCCTTTGGGCTCCAAGTGATGTCGTTTGGATTTCCTAGACTTCTAAAGGAATGGGTCGAGTAGGTCCAACTGGGCCTCTTCAACAAGCCCATTAAGGAGACGCGGGGGGGTTTGCGTTGCACATCCCCCGAGGTCTGCCTATATATACCAGAGAGGAGAGAGAGTGTTGGATCATTTGCTCATTTCTCCAACTCTTCTCTCTCAAAAAATCTCCAAATTCTCTCAACTTTCAAGTTCTTCCTCCCTAGTCTTTTCGTCTGACCAGGTACGCTCTTGATCTTCTTTTAAGTTTCTTTTTATTTCTTTTCTTTCGAATAATCTCGGTCGACTCCCTTGTCTATTAATAATGGAAGATTCGTCTAAGTCAGCGACACCCCCAACCTCACCTCCCTATAAATTGTCCGAGGAGGTGAGGGGGATGGGAATAACGTTGGTGTCGACTGTAATAAGTTACCCCGACCCCTCGGCTGTGCCCGACGCTGTTGCTCTTCCGAGCCCATCTTCTTCGATAGAGGAGGAGGCCGAGGGTATTGATCCATACCCTTGGGAGGTGTCTTTAGCCTATCCCCCCTCGAGGAGTTACTTAGACAAGTATTTGTCTTCTGATGTAGTGAGGGTTGTCATGTCGAGGGGAGCAGGAGAGGCGTCAACTTCGGGCCAAGTGTTAGAATACCCCGACCTAGATCCGAAGGGGGGGTCCGGGAACCTTTTTTCCTGAACCGAGTCTAATAAAGTCCCTCATGGAGGATCTCCGAGGGACAGCAACGAGGTTCCAGATAAGGGATTCGTACTACTTGGTCCGACCGGAGGCTCATCAAACCGTACTTACCCCTCCGCCCAGGTGCATAGCAGTTTACTATAAGTCAATGGAGATGGGGCTTCGGTTTCCTCTGACCCCCTTTGTTAAGGAGCTGCTGAATACCTACAACTTGGTGATTTGCCAGATTTCACCCAACTCCTGTGGAGGGATCAATGCCTTCCAAGTTCTATGCGACTTGATAAATGTCCGACCGACCCTCAGGTTATGGAGGCATATGTATAAACTGGTCGAGGTGATGGCCGCGACGAACGGACCCGGGTAGTGGAGCTTCCAAGTCCGAACGGGGTATCGGACTGTACTTAACCTCCCCACTTCTCAGAAGGGTGTCCGGAGAGAGTTCGCCTTCGTTTAGTTTGGTGGAGATTGGGGGATCCCTCTGGTCCCCCCGAATGCCGAGCCCATCATCAGCTTAAATTTCCGAGTCCCCGATCTTGAGGACGAGGAGGGCGTAGCGGCTTGCTACATGCAAACCGAGTCGAAGATTGTGAATGGGGCGAGATATTCGTGCCTGGCCAGTGGCTACCCGACTGCCAACTCTTTAAAAATGAGCACTTCCTCTCGGCTATGGGGCTTAGCTCGACCTTCTCGAAGGGTAATCTGCCGAGGGGGTGGCTGAGGTTTACGGTCGGATAGCTTGTGTTTTCTGTTTTTTGTCTAACACTTTGCTTCCTTCCTTTTTTGCAGAACACTCCCGAGCCTACGTAGAAGTAACTGACCCAGCAATGGCTGACAAGCTGAATGTTGCAGCAATGAGAGCTGCTCGGATGAGGGCCGAGATAGCGGCCAAGACCATGATGGTGCCGGCACCACCAAAGGTTAGTGATTTATGCTTTGTTCTGTCGACTATCTATTTGTTTATCTTTTATTTCTTGCCGAGTAACTCATCTGTTTTCCGGCCCGCTTCATGACCCTGCCAATTCAAAGCCGAGGAAGAGGAAAGAGCGGTCTGCTGATAAGGTCGCTCAGACCGAGAAGGCCGCATGGAGGCGAAGGCTCAGCGAGAGAAGAAAGCGGCGAAGAAGTCCAAGTCCATCGAGGTTAACAGCCTGAGGGACTCGGACAAGGGGTCGTCTCAGCAGGCCGACGGTACTAACTTCTCTCTTCACTCATCGGATTTTAATCCGGTCAGGAGTCCTCAATATACTCCCCGATCTCCCACATATGACACATTGGGGGGTGCCCCGACTGATGTAGTCGCTTCCACTGTGCCTTTCACTGGGCTCAGTCGGGCTGAGAAGGACGGTCGGTGGACCAAGGCTTTGGAATATCTATATACTCCAGCCGACCGGGAGCATATCAATGTCACTTGGGGTGACAACGACACCAACGAGCTCTTTCGCTCGTGGGTTGACGTAAGTATTTTTGCTTCTTCTTGTCCATTGATTCAGATTTTTGCTCATTTTTCGCTAACTCTTTATTCCCGTGTATCAGTTCTTCGCTCGACTGGCGAATGTGGCCCAAAACCGAGTGAGCCTGGCCGAGGAGGTTCACGACTTGAAGGAGAAAGCGAAGAAGCACTTCGACGAAGTTTATCAGGCTAATGAGGCCAAACGCATAGCCGAGTCGAAGCTCGATGACGCTCTGAAGGTCATTGAGACTGACCAAAACAACATCCAGGCCGAGCGGGAGAAGTGGGAGAAGGAAAGGGCCGACCTCATCCTAGCACGTGACTCTGCTCAGACCGCTAAGGACGATGCGATCATCAAGTTGAAGGAGGCTGAGCAAAAGGTGGCCGATCTCCAAGGCGACTTGGAGGAGGCCGAGAAGTTGGTGAAGACGGAGGCCTAGTGGTTTCTTGAGTGGGAGCGAGGCCAGAGGCTTGTGAAGTCTATGCCAACGAGGTGGGCGCAAAGCTCACAAAATGGGTGAGGACGAGGCTCTGGATCGTCTGAGAAAGGTGCTTACCGAATCCCACCCTGAGCTGATTTGGGCGGAGGTCTGGTCGGAATATTAGGAGTCTGTAGATGCTGAAACTGCTGAGATCCGGGCCAAGATAGAAGCTGAGGTTGCTGAGATGAAGGCCAAATGGGCTCTTGAGGGCTTTTCTGATGATGATGATGATGAAGATGACGAGGCCGACGGGGTTGGTCGGGAGGCTCGGTTAGTGGGTGACAATACCGCCACCAAAGACACCGAGGTGGTGGATGACAATGCTGCGACCAATACTGCCACCAAAGGCAATGAGCCGATGGACGACAATGCCGCGACCAACACTGGCAACGTCTCTGATTGCCCCCCTCCTCCTAGCTCTTAGGATTTATGGCATTGTACTTAAGCTGTTTTTCTTCTTCTTTGCTAGTTTTTGTAATGGTTCTCCTTTGTGATGCCCGATCAGCTTAATGAAATTATCATTTGCCTCATTATCAGATTGCGTTTGTTGCTTGCAATATCCTCCGATTGACTTTGCTTGTCTGACTCTCTTTGTCCGACTGTTTTTCTGCCTTTTCTTTATAGGTCGAGTTAATCGTTTGTTTAACTTGTTTGATCCGACTAAGTGGTTGAGTTTTGGACATTTGTTTGGATAACAGGTTAAGTTATCAATATTTAGCTGAATTTAGCTTCATTAGGTTAATTCTATCTTTGAATTGATATTACTTTATTAGGTTAAGTCTTTGCCGAATAGGTACTACTTTGGCTGGTTAAGTCTTTTTTAATACAAAAATGTCAAACTATTTCGACTTGTTAAGTCGAGTAGTTTGACTTGTTACAGAATGTGCCGATTGGTTACATCCCGCTGTTTAACTATTACAACATATGCCCCTATTGCAAGTAACAAACATTACACATAGAATCTTTTAAGATTGTCTGCGTTCCAGGGTCGGGCCAGGGGAACACCTTCTGGGGACTGTAGTCGGAATGTGCCAGGTTTGATTATCTCTGTCACTTTGTAAGGGATGTCCCAGTTAGGTCCCAACTTCCCATTCAGGTGTGAGAGTCCAGTGGCTTCTGCTTTCCGAACGACCTAGTCGCCAAGTTGGATTGGTCTGGCCTCTACTCGGCGATTGAATTGCCGAGTGACTCTTTGTTTATACCGAATAGACTTCAGTAGTGCATTGCCCCTTGCTTCTGGCAATAAGTCCAAATTGACAGGTTTTTCCTCTTCGTTCTTCTCAAACTCGTAGAAGGTCATTCGGGGTGAGGGGATGCCGACCTCCACTGGTAAGACTGCTTCGCTCCCATACACAAGGCTGAACGGGGAGTATCCTGTTGCCTCCTTAGTAGTAGTCAGAGCCGACCAGAGGACTCCGGGTAGGTCATCGACCCATGCTCCTTTGGCGGCCTCTAAGGATTTTTTTATTCCTTTGAGAACTATCTTGTTGGCCGACTCTGCCTGTCCATTTGTCTGGGGCCTGGACACGACGGAGAACTTGGTCTGTATGCCGAACCGGGCACAGTACTCCTGAGTAGGGCCACTGTTGAATTGTCGTCCATTGTCAAAAATTAGCACCCTGGGTACTCCGAATCTGGTTATGATGTTCCTCCAGATGAATGATTGAACTTGTTTATCTGTTATAGAAGAGAGTAGCTCGGCCTTTGTCCACTTGGTGAAATAGTCGATGGCGACTATTAAGAACTTCCTTTGACCAGATGCTGGGGAGAATGGTCCGAGTAGGTCCATATCCCATTTATCGAAAGGGAGAACTGCTTGAATTGTTGTCAAGGGAGTGGTTGGTGCTTTTGGAATGTCCGAGTGGATTTGGCACGATGGGCACCTTTTGACCAACTCCTGGGCATCTGATTTCAGAGTAGGCCAGTAGTAACCTGCTCTAAGAGCCTTTCCAGCTATGGTCCTTCCCCCTTGGTGACTTCCACAGGCTCCTTGGTGGATTTCCCTTAGGATGTAGTCCCCTTCTTCAGGGGTCACACATTTGAGTAGAGGGTGGGTGAAGGACTTCTTGTAGAGCTGATCCTCATGCCATATGAACCATCCAGATTTATGCTTGACTCGCTCGGCTTCCTTGTGGTCCTCGGGCAGTACTCCGTCTCTCAAGTATTTGACCACCTCTTCCATCCAAGTGGATGTCCGATTCAGTACCAGTTGTTCCTTAGCATTGATGCTCGGTTGTCGTAGTACTTCTCACATGATGGTCCGAGGAGCCGATCCTTCTGCTGAACTGGCCATCCGATCTAAAGCATCTGCTTGCTGGTTTTCCGACCGTGGGATGTGAGTGATGCTGAATTCGGTCAACTTTTTGATGAATTCTTGGGTTTTGGCCAAGTACATTCTCATATTGTCCTCTTTGGCCTCATATTCGCCTGATACCTGACCCACTATGAGTTGTGAGTCGGATTTGGCTTTGACTACCGTGGCTCCGGCCAAGATGCATAGTTGGAGTCTGAGTATCAGGGCCTCATACTCTGCTTCATTGTTAGATTCCAAAAACTCGAACTTAATAGCATATTCCATTTTCTCTCCGATTGGGGGCTTGATGACCAGACCGGCTCCACACCCTGTTTTTGTGGAAGAGCCGTCTACCTGCAGTTCCCAACTATCCTGCTCGCCGACTGGGGGCCTAGTGGTGCACTCAGTTATGAAGTCTGCCAAGGCCTGGGCTTTGATGTCCCTCCTTGGCTCATACTCCAATCTGAAGTCCGCTAGTTGATCGGCCCAGTCAGTCATCCGACTGGAATGGTTCCTTCTTTCGATCACCTTTCTAAGTGGTTGTCCGGTGAGGACTTTGATTGGGTGAGCCTGGAAGTAAGGTTTCAACTTCCGACTTGCCATAACTAAGTCAAAGACCATCTTTTCCACCTCTCTGTATTTAACCTCTGCTCCTCGGAAAGCATGACTGATGAAGTAGACGGGTGTTGTTTTTCTTCTCTTTCGGCTATCAGAACGGCGCTGAGCGCGTATTCGGAAGGGTTGATAGATGTGTTATGAGGGAAGCGAAGGCTTGTTCGACTTCGTCATCCCAAGTGAACTCCTTTCTCTTTAAAGCTTTGAAGAAATGCATGCAATTGTCTGCCGACCTAGAGAGGAAGCGTCCGAGGGCAGCCAAATAGTCTGTTAGGCGTTGCACCTCTCGTACGTTCCGAGGGGATTTCATCTCCATTACCACTTTGATTTTATCGGGGTTGGCCTCGATCCCTCTCTCATCCACCAGGTTTCCGAGGCACTTCCCTCCCTTCACTCCAAAGACGCATTGCTTCGGATTTAGCATCATACGGAACCTCCTCAACGTACCGAGGGTCTCTCTTAAGTCTGAGGGGTGATCCCCCTGGGCCTTACTTTTGACTATCATGTCGTCAACATATACTTCAATGTTCCGACCCAGTTGGTCGTTGAAGATTTTGTTAACTGTCCGCTGATACGTAGCTCCTGCATTCTTAAGTCCGAATGGCATCATTTTATAGCAGTACACCCCTTGATTTGTAACAAAGGATGTATGAACTCGGTCATGTTCGCCATTGGGATCTGATGATATCCCGCGCATTTGCATCCATGAATCTTAGGAGAGCATGCCCCGCCATTGAGTCGACCAGCCTGTCAATCTTAGGCAGAGGGTGGTTATCTTTTGGACAGGCCTTGTTCAGGTCTGTGAAATCCACGCACATTCTCCACGCACCGCTCGACTTCTTGACCAGCACAACATTGGCCAACCATTCTGAATATTGACATTTTTCTATAAAACCCGCTTCAAGCAACTTTTTGACTTCCGCCGCTGTTGCGGCGTTCCTTTCGGGACCCTAATGTCTCAACTTTTGCTTGACTGGCTTAAACCCCTCTTTGATGTTGAGTTCATGGCACATAATTTTGGGGTCGAGCTCGGGCATTTTCGAAGCTTCATAGGCAAAGACATCCTTGTACTCTGTAAGTACCTGAATGATTTCTTTTCTTGTTTGAAAGTCCATGGCCTTGCCTACTCTCAAAGTCCAACCGAGCTTCTCGTCAATAATAACTTCTTCATCGTCCTCGGGGCGAGGGCGTCGTCTTGCGCTGGGGTTTTCGGTGATGTAAACCCCGAGGCCACTTGAGGGCTGACCCTCTTCCCGCTTTCTCTTTTTCGAGTCCTCTTGGACGTCGACCTTGTTCTTCAAGCTGTTAACGTAACATTCTCTTGCCGCCTGCTGATCCCCTTGGATCTTTCCAACTTTACCTTCGCCGGTTTCGAATTGCATGAGGAGTTGGTAAATGGAGATTGCAGCTTTGACCTTGTTCAGAGTTGGTCTTCCCATTATGATGTTGTATGGCAGAGGGATGTCCACCACTATGAAGTCGATCAGTAGGCTTCTTCCTTTGCCCTTCTCCCCCATCCGAGTGGGTAACTTTATCGATCAGACTAGATGTACGGAGTTTCCCCCGAAGCCTATGAGTCGCTGATTGAGGGGAGTGACATCCCTTTCGATGTATTTCAACTTCCTGACGCACTCCAATGTGATTATGTCGGCTGATGATCCGCTATCCACTAACACCCTTTTGACTCTTGTATTAGCCACCTTTAGTTCGATGACTAGGGGGTCGTCGTGGGGTGTGTGTAAGGTCCGACTGGATTCCCCAAAAGTCATTACGGGGCAGTCTGGTCGGGGGTGGTGGACGTCAAGCACTTGATGCTTGAGACTCTATAGGTGGGCTTTGCGTGATCGGTCGGTTAGGCCTCCCGATGCAAATCCTCCTACAATGACCCCAATGAATCCGTCTCGTGTCCCCGCCTGTTCGACCCACCTTTTGCTTGCCTTTCTCCTCGGTGGTGTGTTTGAGGTGGCGGTTCAGCTTGCCTTGGTCTGCCAGATTGTTAAGAGATTTCTTGAGTTCTCTGCAGCCCTTGGTGGTGTGTCCACACTCTTTGTGGTACTCACACCACTGGCTCTTATCTCTCCGAGCGGAGGATGTTCTGATGGGAGGCGGGCGGGGAAGCATGGACTTGTCTTTTATGTCCAAGTAGATCTCTCTTCTGTTCTTGCTGAATCGGGGGTCGTTGCCGTGGTCACTGAACCTGTCTGACCGACCCCCCGTCTTTTCTTTGTTTCTACCGGGTCCTTGTGATTTCCTTCTTCCTTCCTCTTCTTGCTCCCATCATCCGAATGGCGACATATGTTTGTTGCCTGGATGAATCGTTGAGCCCGGTTCATTGCTTCGGAGAGGATTTTTACTTCGTTTTCTGCCAAGGATCATCTCAGCCGACCGAGTTGAAGTCCGGACATCAGGGCGGCGAATGCAACTGCGTCTTGTAGATTTGAAACTTTCAAAGATTCCTCATTGAACCTTTTAATGTAGTCGGCTAGGCTCTCGTTCTTCTCCTGCCTGACCGCCATCAAGTGAAGACTTGTTTTCTTCTGTCTTTTCCCGGCCGCAAACTGATGGATGAATATGTCTTCTAGCACCGAGAAGTCAGTTATGATTAGGGATGGCAACGGGTCGGATCTGGACCGGGTCCGTATGGACCCGGACCCAGATCCGTTTTTAGACACTGGATCCAGATCCGACCCGGATCCAGCGGGTCCGAAAAAATAGGACCCAGATCCAGATCCGACGGATCCTATGGATACGGGTCCAAAACGGATCCGTCCGTGATTTATAATAATTTAGTTACTTTTTCGTATTGTAATAATTTCCGAAAGGATAAAATTCTGTTTTACCACAAATTTGTATCTACATTCAACAACTTTACCACAAATTGCACTCAATAAATTCAATTCAACATATTCTGGACTAGTAGATTAGCAATTTAACCTGAATTATTTAATGTATGTTTTAGGATTTACGCTCAAATTCTAAAAAAATGACTTCTTTAAAATAGGGAAAATAGAATGTATACCATAATTTTTATAACTCACAAATCACAATATCAAACTCTTTGTCCAAGATTCGTCACATTAGGTGACCAAATGCCTTTTGCAACAACCAAAAATTCCACTTTGTCCAAGACTCTGAAAATGCCTTTTTCCAAAACCTTAATAGAATTTACATTTAGATTACACCTTACCCGAAGGGAATATGAAATGCCTTAGCAAGGTCGCATAGCCTCGCGCATGGCTTCGAGCAAACCTTTACGGCTTTCTCTCTCACGTGGCTTCGGAGCAAACCTTTCTCTCACCATCACCCAAGCGGCCAAGCGTCCGGTGAAGTATCGACTTTACAACTATAAAGATAACGAGTTAGCTAGATATCCACCTCGCCGAGAAGAGGGTGGTCTTCGCCTCGCCGGGAAAAGAGGGCGTATATGGGCTGGAGAGAAGGAGACTTAGGGTTTTTTGCTAGAGGCTAGGAGTGAGATGTTTACAGATGAGAAGGGGTTTTTTAGGACTCCTAGGCGTGAAATTAATTAGCCCGACCCACTAAGCCACCTTGCGGCATAGAGCCGATTTTAAAAAAAATGGATCTGCGGATCCGGGTCCGGGTCTTGAGATCGGACCCGGATTCGCAATCTGATGACAGGACCCGGATCCGACCCGGATCCAACGGGTCCAAAATTTAAGGATCCAGATCCTAAAAACGGACCCGAGTCCACGGATCCGGGTCCACGGATCCAGGTCGGGTCCAGGATCCATTGCCATCTCTAGTTATGATCCCGGCAGGGAGTTCCTGAAACCAGTTCAGAGCCAGTCCCATCAATGTTGTGGGAAAGAAGCGGCACCACGTGGCTTCGCAACCAGTCTGAACGCTCATCTGAGCCTTGTACGTTGCCATATGATCGTCTGGGTCAGTTAGGCCCGCAAACGGTTCAATGGTCGGTGTTTTGATCTTCCTCGGACTGGGTGCCTCTAGTATTACCTGACTGAATGGGACCATGAACTTAAGAGCTCCATTATTGGTTCGAATAGGCTTTGATTGGGCAGAGTCGCCATGCCTTCCCGCTGAGCGGTGATGTGTCACTTTTATATATAGTTTTTAGATGCATTTAGAACTCCTTTTAGAGCATTTAGGTGCATAATGTCATGAATTACGTAAGTTGTGCTCTACTACTCCCCGTTTGCGTGTTTCGATGATTTTCAGGTTATTTTGATGCAAATTGATTATGATTATCTAATTAGATCAAGCCTTTTAATCATTGAGGATGAAGATAGCTTGCACAAGGATCACAATGCATCCGTTTGGGACAATCTCGAGTTAGAATGAAGCAAAGAGTTAGTGAAAGAAGTGCCAAAACTGATACCTGTTCACTATTTTGATCATAACGTTTTATATAAAATTGATAATCAAGAAATTCTAGTTGGGTTGGAAACTAGACTTGAAGGGCTTTCCAACGATAGGTCACACGCTCCAAATGGACTTCTGGTTCGAGAGATACAGCCATCGTAAGTTGACGCAAAATCACAGTTTTTCCGCCCGGTCGACCGGGCGAGAAGAAATCTTCATCAGAGCACAAGACTTGTTCGCCCGGTCAACCGGGCGAAAGAGGC
Organism: Beta corolliflora; assembly: GCA_947648045.1. Classification (NCBI taxonomy): domain Eukaryota; kingdom Viridiplantae; phylum Streptophyta; class Magnoliopsida; order Caryophyllales; family Amaranthaceae; genus Beta; species Beta corolliflora. The sequence goes on along the minus strand of CANSZD010004075.1, from coordinate 192,434 downwards.
GCCAAAACTGTTTACGCGCCCTACCGGACGGCCTTGCCCGGTTGACCGGGCGAAATCTCCCGTAAATTCAGAACATCGTCGCCCGACCCGGCAGTTTGGCCCGGTCGACCGGGAGGTTTTTCGGGAGCTTTAATTTTTGCCTTTTTTAGCCGGTTTTGTAAAAACTATAAATAGGCTTTTAGTATTTTCGATTAGGACATCTTATTTTCTGCGTTTTTAGGTTTAGTCTTCTTCTCTTTCTTTCTAGTTTTAGTTATAAACCCTAGTTTTTATTCTTCTTCATTAATTCATGAGTTTCATTAGTTTCTTTCCTTGATTTCTTTAATAATGTTCTCCTTGGTAGATGTAGTTTTTATTCTTTGTTTTATGATTGAGTAGTCTTATTTTCTAGGGTTTGGGAATCCATGTTTATATAATATGATTATTGATTGATATTTATTCATGGTTTGATTAGTTATTGATTTCTCTAATTGATTAGTGTTTTTATTGTTAATCTTGCAATCTGATCAATTGTCTGATTAAATATTGCTAATATCGAGTCATAGATCGAGAGATAGTACTCTTTAGAGGCTTACCTACAATTAGCAAATCTGATTATGTTGAGCGATCGTACTAGCATATGTTGATTTGAGAGCGTTAAGACCCGACCGTAGGATTAACATGTGCTCTAGATATCTGATTAATTGAACTATTGATGATATTTTGATAGATTATAAGTATAAACATGGTGAACCATTGCCCTAGATCTTTTTACTTTGATTTTCTTTATTTATTAGTTTAGAACCTTAATTATAATTTCTCTAATCTTGTTTAGTTTCTCCATACCTTATAAGCTAGATTAGAACGACCATCTCTCTGTGGATTCGACCCTATTACCCTACTACATTGTTAGAAGGTTTTGCAGGAATTATTTTTGACAGGTGTACGACAACCTATCAAGCGACCTTCTTGTTGAGGATGTACCTTGCATCGTATCCTTTGCTGAGGCGCTTCTCGTTGAGGAAGTGTCGAGCATCATTAGGCTTTTGTCTGACATTGCCCCTTGGTGACTTGGACACGTGTGTCTCTTCCCCCTGCCGAGCGGATATTCCCTTAGACGGGTGACGCTCCCCTTCCCCCTGTCTAGATCGTTGTCGATCATGTTGGTTATGCTCCCTTGCACCCGATCGTTGCCGGCTAGGCTGACCGGGGGTAGAGCGATGAGGGTTTTCTTCCCGAAGGGAAGGGACCAAGGCCTGGTCTTTGTGTTGTGGGAGAGGGCACCCCTGCTGTAGGTTGGCCAACATGTCCATCAGGCTACGTTGCAAGGTCTGCGGGCGGCGGCTATTAGGTTTATATCCGTCGTTGATATAGGTTGGGGGTCGGCGTGTTGTAGGCTGTTGTGAGGGGGTAGGTCCATTTTCGATGGGCTGCTCCTCTTCGGGATCGATGGTCTGAACGGTTGGCGTTTTGCGAGGGATAGGTGTGGGTGGTCGCTCGGACCTCCGGTGGTGAGAGGGTGATGGATCTCGTTCGGACCTACGAGCTGTCTTTGAAGGCGCGCCTAGTGCGAGTGCTCTTGGCGGGGCCATTCTTGAGTGGAGGCGAAGTAATTTGGCGTAACTTCCCAAAACGGCGCCAAACTGCATTTCTGTAAAAATTAAGGGTTGTGATAGGTTGAGAGATTTGATGTGGGCCCCAAGAACGTTCGCCTGAGCTCCGCTGTCCGTACGCCGGAATTCTGAAAAAGAGGGTAATACTAACCCGGGATCTTTTCGGGATCGTCCCTCCGACGCTCAAGTTAGTAGATGATTGAGGTAGAGAGAGAGAGTCTAGAGAGAGATGCTTTCTAGTTTGTTAGGTGAGAATTCAATACTGTTCATTGATGAGGCTGTTGGTATTTATAGTGTTGGGGATTAAGACGGGGAAACATTGATGGGATGGGCCTCCTTAGGATCAATGGTATGTTGCCTTTTCGCAAGAACAATCATTTCGGCCTTTTAGGGGATCCCGAGCTCATGAGATTAGGTCAACTCATAAGTGGGATCCACTGCTTGCCACCCTCCCGGGCTTTAGGAGGCTTGTATAGTTGTATGTCTTTATTGAGGCACGATTAATTGGCCAAACGATTGATTATTGCTTCACTTTCATATTAGTCAATAAACTTTGACCATGTGTAATATTCATACAACTTTCTTTGACCATAATTTTTATTATATAAAATGTTGTTAGATTTGTTTCATTTTATATATTCAAAATCTAATTTTTTTTTTATAATTTTAGCTAATAATTATTTAATATGATCAAAATAGAACATTGATATGTAAGAAAGTCAAATTGTAACGATTAATACGAGACAGAAGGTGTTGATGATTTCCCTAAGTGCGTGTAAAGTATTGTTTTACGTCTTTAGAATTAGGGATGAGGAGACTAATTTATAAGTTTAATAAACTGCTCGTCCTATTAGCAAATTGGTTTGAGGATGGAATTTATGGAACTTGTGATCAGTTGCCTCATTTGCGTTATACAATGCAGTTCCGACTGCTCCAAAATTGCGAAACTTCCAGATGTAACCAATTCCCTGATGTGAACTTTTGTCTAGTGATCGGAAAATGCAAAGTGGCAAAAGTTGGAATACTAAAGCACTGCCACTGCCCAAAAGCTAGACAACAAATTAAAGTAGTTCTGCAATCACATCGCATTGGTAGGTTGCCTCAACTCGTCTCAGAAATGGCGAAATGTACTCCATCTACGTGTTGGGAGCTTACTGAATCAAATGTGCACTGCATTTGCTAACGGCCCCTCCTTTCATATTATTACAGGCAAGGGACAATGATTTGAAAACGATATCTAGTACCAACAAATTGAGTCATCAATTTTGGTATGTAAAAAGGGACCATAGAAAATAACACGCCCATGCATCAAAAGTAATAAAATGGAAAATCTTGCTCGTGTTTAATAGTCGTTTGATGTGGATGTCATCTAGCTTAATCCAATTATTATAGGCGTTTGTATCTGTTGCTGGGCGCAAATCATGGGCGCCTGTTTATGTGGTTGGGCGCCTATTATAGACGCCCAACCACAGGTTCACGCGTCTATGGTAGATGTTTAGGTCTTTTTTCGACAATTTCAAGTCAAAATATGGCGAGTCCTATTCCAGCCCGATGTGTTCTTCGCAGATTTTTTTAATTACACTAAGCTTTTACGCGATTGACGAGGTAGTCGGAAAACTTGGGGTGCCGACGACGAGGTGATCGGAATACTTGAAGTTTACGGGAGAATGTGTGCTCACCGCAAAACGTGAGCTCGTCGGAAAACTTTGTGAGAAGGAGGAATGGAGGGGATGGATGTGGAACGAGGGAGGGAATGGGAGAATGAAAGGAATGAAAGGAATGGAGGTAAATACATACATAGAGGTGGGACCTCTATGTATTTAAGGCGTTAATAAGAAAAATTAGGGTGGCATTTAGTCATTCATAATATAATTGATGGACCTAGTTTTAGGTATATCTTAATGCAGGAGCATTAAGTCTCAAATGTACTTAATTTGAATTTAAGTCTTCATTGTATCATAGATTCATAATGATTATTGGGCTCCTAATAGCTTAATTGGTTTCTTATTAATTTTGTACAAGTTAAGAGTGGCGTTGGATGATCATAAAGCTAGATCATGAGGAGAGAGGGAGAAAAATATAATAAAGAATTAAGAGAGAGAAAAACAAAGAGGAGAGAGGGAGGGATTGTAATCCCCCGTAAATTTATGAATTTTATAAATATATATCAATGTATATTTATATATAATTAAGTATATTTTAGTATTTAAACGATTTATTTCTTCAAAGGTTGACTATTTGAAAGTCAAAGGAATTATTTTAATGATTTAAAGAAGTCAAACATTTTGTCTAGTCATGCTTTGAATAATGTTTGAAAAGCTTAAAACACTTTTTGGATTGTGAAAAGGATTTTTAATTGGGTATGAGGAACCCAAACACTCAATTCATCAATCATTAAACAATACATTTAGCTCAATCACCTTTTGCCTAAGCCCAAAAGGGGGAACCTATATAAACCCCCAAAAACCCCAAATTCCCACACACTTTATTTTCTCTCTCCGTCCTCCTCATTTTTTTCGGCCTCCCTCTTTTTCCTCTCTCTCTTTTCTTTTTATCTCTCTTCTCCTCCTCGGCCTTTTTTTTTTGTTGACGGGAAGAAAATATATCGTTAATAATAAGCCAAACGGCACATACAATGATAATTAAGATCTGAAAAATACAGATTTAGCAAATTGCAACAATTTTCACAATGGAACCAATTAATTTTAAGCATACTCGAGCACAGCTCCAACTCCACCGCTTCAAGCTTGACGCGAGCAGTGTACTTCGATGTCTTTGCATCTTTCCAAGTAGAGACCTTCACAATCTGATTATGTGATATAATTGTTCCCAGTGACGAATTGCTGAAAAAACCTAAACCCTTATGGATCCAAACCATCTTCCAAATTATTGACACCATGAAAATAAGAAAACTCATACAAAGATGAGAAACAACCACCAAAAGGGGGACAAAAACTCTCACGAGATGGAAGGCGAAACGAAACAAAGCAATAAAGAAGATAATAACACTAAAAAACACTAAAATCTAAGAAAAGGGTCGGAAACAGTCTAATTTCCGAAGAAATTAGACTATTTTCGGCCAAGGAGGTCAAGAAAATTAAAAACCCTAGAAAGAGAATTTTCTCCTCCTCGGCCTTCGCTCCTCCTCTTCGTGGTTCACGGCCGCCGACCGACCACCGCCGCCGCTGCTCCTTTCCGCTGGCGCCTTTTCTCCCTCCTCTCCTTTGCTTTGGTTATTAATTTCTTCCTCCTCAAGTTTTATTTAATGCAAAGTTTGTATTTTTAAGGGTTTGTTTCAATATGTTATGGTTAAAAGTTTTGGTTTGATGATTTATTTGTGAATCTAAGATTATATGATTTGTTTAATGAAGTTAGAAAATTTCAGATTTACTTATTTTATTTAAAATAGGGTTTTGAGTAGTAAAGCATCACTAGTACAGAATTGTCAATTTACGTCGGCTTATTTGCGTCGCACCCTCGAAGAACTGACGTAAATTACCAATTTGCATCGGGTGGGCCTCGAGTCCGACGCACATGTGGCAAGCATTTGGTTTTTGGATCCGCACATATGCGTCGGACCCTCATGCCATGCGACGCAAAAGCTTCAGATACAAGAATGTGCGTCGGACCCGAGGCTCATCCGACGCATATCTTTAACATAGCCTCCACAGCTATGTGCGTCGCATCCAGCACACGTGCGATGCAAAAACTTCGGATAATAGGATGTTCGTCGGACCACGTGGCCCATCCGACGCATATCCTTGACAGCCCATTAAAAAATTTATTTTTGTACGTCGGGCCTTATATCCGTGCGACGCAGATAGCAGCTTCCCCTTTTATTTTCAAACCCTACCACAATTATTCACAACCAGCCGTCACTTTCCCCACTTCTCCTTTTATTTTCAAACCCCCTCTCTTTCTCTCTCATACCCTACCACCAATTCTCCTCTTTCTTCTCTCACAACTTACGGATTCATCAACTTCTCCCTTCGTGTTATGATCTCCAAAAGATCGATCTTATTCCTAAATCAGTTCCTCTATATCAATTTCTCCGAATTTGAAACCCTAACCCTAATTTCATCGCAATCGACCCAAATGCTTGTTTGAGTCGTTCAAAAAGGGAGAAATCTACACTTTTCGATCGATTTTTGTCGAGGATTTATCGTTTTCCAGAAGTTTAAGATCGAAAAAATGCCGTCGCACAAGGATCTAGATCGACATATCGAGCAGCTGATGGAAGGTATGCGTTCAAGCGAGGGCGATTTTGGTGGAAGAAGTGTTTTCTCGAATTCAAGAACGAGAGGTCTGAATTTCCAAAAATCCAAGAAAAATCGAGAATTGAAGAAGAACGAGATGTTTGAACGAGAAGAAGAACGATAAGTTAGATCTGATTTTTTTGGTGTTTTCCTTTTTTGTATTTTAGATCTGATTTTTTTAGTTTCTTAATTAATTTCATTTTTTAATTTGTTAATTTTGTATATATTCTGGTTCAATTTTTTTAGGTTAAATCCCATGATGTTTTGAATCGTAAATATGTGGTTTTTAGACTTTAATCGATTGAATTTTTTGTGGTGTTGGTGAATTTTGTATCTTTTTTTTTTAATTCAGCGTTATAGTTTCGTTTTTCGTCTTGATTTTAGCGTTTAATTGATTGAATTTGTTGTTGTTGTGTGGTTGATGAATTTTTTGTGGTGTGGTTAATTTATATTTTTTGTGGTCTTTTTCATATACTTTTTTTATAAATCTCTGTTAATCGGAAAAAAAAAAAGTATATTTCATTCTTTAATTTTGTATCACACGAATTCTAGGCAGTATCTCATTCAGAAATTTCATTCTTGTATTTTAGGTTTAATTTTGTATAAATTCGGACTTTGTATTCCATTCTTTATACGTGAATTTATTTATTTTTACCAAAAATTACCCATTTGTGTCGGATGTAAGACAAAGTCCGACTCAAATGGACTTTTTTAAAATAAAAAAATGGTTAATTTGCGTCAAACGTTGACTAACGTGCGACGCAAATGAGTTTGGCTTCTTTGGGCTCTTTGTCTTCATCTCGCGTCGCATGTTGATTAATGTGCGGCGCGAGATGATAGACCATTTGCGTCGCAGGTTTGGCAGGGTCCGACGCAGATAGCTAATCAACTGTGTCGCGTCGCTGTCCGACGCAGATCCTGTATCCTGATCTGCGTCGAGACCTGTGCCGTCGGACCCATGTCCGACGCAAATGGGCGCCTCGCATCCGACGCAAATCGTCGATTTTGTACTAGTGCATGGATTTTTTTTAGGGTTTTATAAGTTGGAAAACATAGTAGTATGTTGTAGTTTATGAAATTGAGAATTCTTATGATTTTAAGTATGTTTGAGTATGTTTAAAAACAGTTTTAGTACATGATATGTTGCTGGAAATTTGAAAAGAGTATTGTTGATGGTGTATTTATGATTTAAACATGGGTTTTTAAGAGTTTTTAACAACTAGTTTGGTAGTACTATACTAGGAGGTTTTACTAATTACTCCCTCCGGTCTTTATTAGTTTACCCGTATTCCTTTTTAGGATGTCCCTTATTAGTTTACCCATTCCTTTTGTTTCTATTTTTGAAATGGGACCACTAACTTTCCATCACACATACATTCAACTTTAATATAAAATAATAGTTTCTCTTTCTTTCTATGTCCCACAACATTGTTTCTCCTAAAACTTTGTGCAAAAGAAACGGGTAAACTAATAAAGACCGGAGGGAGTAAGTTTTAATGATAGGAAAGGTTTTAAAACACTTTTAGAAGGGGTTTAAAGTATTTTGTTATTGCTGTAAATTCATAAAGGATTGATTGTGGATTTATATTGGTTGTTTTAGGCGGAGAATTCTCTTTAGGCGACTTCTAAGATTATTAAAGTGGCCTACACAAGGTACGTACATACCTATGTGTTGATTGGACTAGTATCATGTCCTAAGGATGAGAATTGAGTAGTATCATGTATAGGGAACTATTTCAAGTTCATATGTGATTTCTATTAAGTTGGATTTGCATGTTTTATGTCGTTGTGTGAAGCATGTTGGTTATGAGATGTATATTATGTTTGTATGGAAGATTGATGCAAGCATATGGGATTTGGGAACTTTATTGTATTAATTCACATGAGGGATTAATATTTATGTTGGTTTGGATCATGATTGAATCATGTTGTTCCCTTTTGATTATTTAACTACTTTATGAGGACCGAGGGCCTTATTTGGTAAGTTGATTTTTATACCTATGAAAGGTTGGTTGGTTGTTGACTTGGTTCAACACTTAATTAAAGGTTATGGATTTAATATTGGAATTGTTCTTGGATTGTTAAGTTGTTGATCACTTATCTAATCCTAAGATAAAAATGGAAGTGTATGATTTTTTGATGATTATATTATTTGTATTGCTTGTGAGTCTTAACAAGTGAATAAATTATTAATCGTGTAAAGTGAAACGTGGATAGCAATAGCTTGAGACTTGTGCACGTCTGAAGTGTTGGACTAGTATGAGTTTGAGTACATGGTGGTAGCCCATGGCTTTTCTTGGGACCGGATTGATCACTGTGTCCTATTTTTATTTAAAAAGGTTCCTCGATATCGTAGGTCATGGGAATACGGAGTCGCGCCCGTATTCCGTCTTCTAAATTGAAAACTGGTTTGGTTAGACAACTCGTTCCATTGACTATTCCATCTAAATTAATTAATCTATTAGTTGTGAAGTTAGTTCAGTAAAAGTAGTCTGCAGTGTTATTATATTATTATTTATTCCTGCTTATTATTTATTAGTATCATGTTAGGATTGTTTACTATTTGTTATGTAGTACTCAGCTTTGCTGATTACGTGCTTTGTGTGTGTATGTTGATCATGGCTATGCCTTATTGATCCTGTGATGACCCATTTTGGTGAGCAGTCTACGGATCAATAGTGCGTCGTTATTTACAGGTTTGAAGATGATGCATCATGGGTTCGGGAGTGGAGAGCTTGTGTAGATTATTTATCATATTTTGACTTTACACTTTTCGTAGTTGACTTTGACTATTGTCGTTGACTTTGACTTTTTGAGGTTGACTTTGACTTTTGTTGGTTTGACTTTTAGAGTTGACTTTGTGGTTGACTAAGTTTTATTTCTAAAGTTTATTTATTATGTTTTCCGTTGTAAAATTCTGAATTTTGTATTAAAAGTATTTTAGAAAAGAGAGAATTGTCGGGGTGTTACAGGGATAATCAGATCATTCCAATGATCTGATCATAGTTGGATCAAAGCCAAAAAGCCATGAAAGAGAATAAATGGCAGGCCCATGTATTGTGAGTTGGCATCCATCTACTGGCCACAAGAAGAGCATAAATAATTAAAAAGTAGATCATCCACTAGGAGTAAAAAAATCATAAAAAGTAATGGTAAATCATAAGTGAGGTGGAAGAGAGAGGAAATATTAAAATAATTGATGATCCAAAATTTTGGATGAACCATCGGTTATGCTCTAAGTGCATAAAGGATAGTTTATATTCGCTTAAGATTGCATTTGGAGGCTATGAGATACGTTTAAAGGATATGCAAGGTAATTGGAAACAAGGTTCGAAATAAATGCAAGATATTGAGCTTTTGTGGATTGGTCAACTTTCAAGAATATATTTTGTTCTTGACGAACAATTTGAAGGTGAAACCTTAATGATGTTTATGGATGCTAATCGAGTTGAGCACCTCGCCAGTAACTCGAACTCAACTCGGTTCGAAACCTTAACAAGCACATGTTGAGCATGACTTTGCTCGACTCGATAAGCTAGCAAGCAGGTCGATCATATATATTTTTTCTAGGAATTTATTTTTATTTAATTAATATAGAATAGATACTCATATTATCTAAACATTAAAAGTGAAAAAAAAAATTCTTCCGTACCTATAATGTCGAAAATATGAATCAAATAATAACTTTCTTTTTTTATCCAAATTAGAATGAAATTAGGTGACTTATTAACAAAAGAAGCAGCAAATTGGAAAAAAAAAAAAGGGGATGAAGGAAGCAGTAAAATTGCGGGAAAGGTGCAAACTAGGGGAAGCATTAGTCTCACATTGATGGATTATCATGAAATGAGAACTATCAAGGTCTATAAAACATTACTCTTACCCAAGGAATTTATTCAAGCAATCTCCGTATGAGTCTGATATACTACTATTGTATATGAGTCTCACTAAGGTGCAATCCAGATGAGATAAATGCCATACCAACGTCCGATTATGCAGATTGGACAACATAATACGTCCAATGGCTAAAAAAAGGCATTCAACCAAACTCACAAGTAGATTTTCGAAGTTTCAAGGTAAGAGCGTCTCATTTCATTTTGATTGACAACACATTGTTTTTCGTCAGTCGGTTGCAGGACCATACTTAAGATGCGTCAAGAAAGACGAAGCACAAGTCATTTTGCGCAAATTGCACGATGGCGAATGTGGCAACCATTCTGGTGGAAGAAGTTTATCCAACAAAGCACTACGAATGGGATACTACTGGCCTAGTATTATGAAGAAAGATGCCATGGACTACACCAAGAAGTGTGATGCCTGCCAGAAACACGCAACACTTTCACACTTGCCATCTGAGCAACTCCACCCTATTCTGGCACCTTGGCCATTCATGAAATGGGAAATGGATATAGTTGGCCATTTCCCCAAGCTTCAGGGCAACGTATATTTATGTTGGCCATGATATATTACTTTTCAAAATGGATTGAAGCAAAAGCCTATTGACAAGTAACAAATACTGGGGGTAATTTCTTTTATAAAATGCAGCATACATTGCAGGTTTGGCATTCCATAAGAAATAGTTTTCGATAATGATTCGCAATTTATAAGTGGCAAAACACACAAAATCTGCCAAAAATGGAACACTCAACCCAACACGTCAACACCCAGGTATCCGCAAACTAACGGCCAAGTAGAATCAAGCAACAAGATATGGTCAACAACATCAAAAGAGCATCGAAGAAGTAGGAGGCACATGGGCAGATAAATTACCTATGATCCTTTGGTCCGACAGATTACTCCAAAGAACGCAAATAACCAAACTCTCTACTCTTTAGTTTTGCTTGTGAAGCAGTTTTCCAGCAAAATTGTATGTGCCAACAACAAAATATGACCTTAAGTCAGATAAAAAAACAACGCAGAATTGGCACATAGTTTAGACACCATCGAAGAAATCAAAGACGCATCGACGATCAGAATGAAAACACACCAGCAAACAGTAGTAAAAAGCGACAACAAAAACGTCAAGATCAAGCACTTCCAGGTTGGAGATTGGGTCCTCAGAAAGACATTTCAAAATACTAAAGACCCCAAGGTAGGCAAATTGGCAGTAAATTAGGAAGGGCCATACCAGCTTGAAAAGGTAGTTGTCCATGGAGCCTACATGTTGATTACCATAAATGACGTGTGTAGACAATTTTTTTATTGCCTAAGCGGTGTGAGCGTGGATTTGACTACCTCGTTGTTATTTTTTTTTTCAAATTCGTTTCGAAAAAGAAGTCGCGAACAGGTCTTTAAAGGAAGACTCGTAAACCTAACTGGATACCGGAAACCATAGAAAGAACTTAGTGACTTATCCAATGTGGATTTTACCGTCATCACTTCAGATATGGTCGATGAACCAAAGATTGAGTTCGGGGGATAAGGGTATGAATATGATCATGAATCAAATTCGCCCATTGTTGGCCTCTATTTAATACAATTCATGTTCTAGTTTTATGCAAATAAACAACCAAGCAATATGTTCATGCATTCTAAAAATTAATCTACATTGGTTTATTAAACAAGCAAAAGACTAATTTTTGTGATATGTTCTTTAAGTAATCAAATTACTAGGAACCTAACCCAATCATCCAAATTATCTGAGTTTAATATTGGAACATTTATTTAGGTCTTTGATTAGCAAAAATAAGCATATGGGGTGATGAAGGCATTAAACACATAGGCATGCATTTGATATATAGAAAAATATGAAAAAGATATTAGAGAAGAATATACAAAAATCGTAAATTATTTAAGGATCTACATCATGAAAAACTTGTAGTAACCTTAATAAATTAAATATGAATTGAAATATACTTTTGTCGCCTGGGTCCTGAATAACGATCCTTAGGAGGAGCAATCTTGGAGCTTGGAGATGAAATTGGTGGAGATTGAAAGTTGTGTTTTTGAAGTGTTTATATTTGAAGTATTTGGAGAGATATTCGCATGTAAATCCGTCCCAAAATCGGGTGAAATCAAGGCCTATTTATAGGAAAATAACATTCCGGAAATCGCGTAAAGATAAAAATCCTCGTGCACTGCACGTAGGACCGTTGCGTGCCGCATAAGGACCTTGCGGTCCACGCAAGGCCCGTGCACATAGCATAGGCTTCTTGTGTTGCTCTATTTCGTTGACTGTCTTGATGTCGCGCTTACATCAGGCTGCGCATCGCACAACCGCAGATCTGGCTGGGTTTTATTTATTATCCGAAATTTAAATATTTGTTTTATCTTTAATTAATAATCATCATTTGAATTCGAAAATCAATTATCTAGAGGATAAAAACTTATTTTCATGATATCTTTTAATTTAAAAAATATTTATTAATATAAAATTAGTTATCAAGAATAATTAATTGGACTTTTTAAAAATGGGCTAAGAAAATACAATTAGTTATCATGAATAATTAATTGGTCTTTTAAAGTTGGGATTGGAACCTTTTAAACAAATAAATAGACTTTGCGCTTTTAAAAGGGTTTTGGACTTAGCTATTTGGATTGCTCTCCTTTGGATCGGACGAATTAGGACGGTGATATGTCATTATCGGGTATTAAATTAGCGAGACATGATTATGTGTCTACAATGTGCAAATCCCAAGAAGCTGGAATGCATCAACACACTTGAAACAATATCACTTCTAAACTTTGTCTCATATTCATTTCCTTTCACTTTACTCTTTCATTTGAACACTTGCTGACGTAAGCATCGGAGGGTCGTCGGCCTAGCCAAGGCCTAAGTTTTAACAAGCTATTTTGCAAGCGGCTCAGTGGCAAAATGACGGATCAAACAGGCACTTACGTACGGCGGATCGCTTAACATTCTCCTATGACAGATCAGGCAAGTAAAATGTCTTGGCAAATCAAGCAGGCATCTTATGGTGACTAAAAGGAATAACATGCTATCTCACTCTTATACTCTTGTTTCCATTTAACCTTATCTCTCCAAGAGCACATACTGACTTAGGCATTCAAGGGTTGTTAGCCTCGCCAACGGCTTAACCTTTAACCAATTTTGTTTTGCAAGATTCCCCAAAATCTGCACAAAAAACTGAGTAATGGATACAAAATCACCACAAGTGATATGGACCAAGGTCAGGCCCGTCCTTGGGGCTGGGCAGGAGGGGCGCCTGCCCAGGGCCCAAGAAAAGTGAGCCCAAATTATTAAAGCTTTTATTAAAAAAAAAAAAAAAGAAAAGAAAATTTCACTTCAATGAAAAACGCTCGTGAGTACGGGTATTCTACTGTCTTCTTCAACCTTCCTTTATTACTCATTATTATGAGATTTGCAAAAGACAATTTCTACTCCTTATTTCTCTCAAAATCGTTCCATCTCCTCCAATTACCAAATTAATTTTGGAAAATTTCCAAGATTAAATTAAATTCTTGAACTAAATCCCTTCTTTTCAGTTTTCCATATTACGAAAATCTCAACATCTTTAATTTTTTCTTTCCCAATTTCCATCCTCGATCAATCTCTCAATTCTCTAATTGATCTTCACAATTGAAGATGATTTCCCCCATAAACGGCTATTTTCTATTAAAATTTCTAACGGGATTTATATTTCATATAAATAAAACTCCTATGAACTCTATATCTCACCAATTTCCATTCTTTCTTCTTATTTTTCTCACGATTATTGGGTTCGAAATTTTGATAATTTGGCAAATTTGGGTGTTTATACGGTTCGAATTTTACTCCCTGTCACTTCGCGAAGTTCTAATTTGGCACACAAAGAATCGAAGATTCGAAGGGGGTAAAGAATAGAAAAATTTGGAATTTTGGCTACTTCATCTTCAACTATTTGGGTAAGTTTTTTGTGTTCTTGCTAATAATCCTATTGTTTAGATGATTTTGATCTAATATAATATAGACTTGTTTGTAATTTTTTTCCCGATTTTCAATTTTCATATCGGGCGGGAATTCTTGTTGATGTTGGAAACTAAATTCGAGCTCAACTATTTGGGTAAGTTTTTTGTGTTCTTGCTAATAATCCTATTGTTTAGATGAATTTGATCTAAAATAAATTAGACTTGTTTGTAATTTTTTTCCACGATTTTCATATACGGGCGAGAATTCTTGTTGATGTTGGAAACTAAATTCGAGCCCCTTTCGTTGCTCAATAATCAACATCGTAATAAACAGCCAAAACAGGTGACATTGTTCTATATTCTCTACTATTTATTCATACGATGTTACCGAAAAAACATCTATCTGGTTATGAAAAAAGGAAAAAACGAAAACAAACACAAGAGTTACTAGAATCACAAAGGGAGCTCTCTTCAAATTTTTCTCTAAAACAGTTGAAGGGTCTTCTAATGATTTAGGTGCGAATGAGGATGATTTTCAGCAACCTAATGAAAATATGAATGATGATAATCTTGAGCAACCCAATGAAAATATGAATGACGATAATCTTGGACAATCTAATGAACATTTGAATGGTGATAATTTTGAGCAACCTAATGAATGTGTGAATGGTGATAATCTTGAACAATCTAATGAGCACTTGAATGATGACAATTTGAATGACCATGATAATGTTCCAAATGCGTCGGCAGATAATGTGGGAAATGATGAAAACTTGGTCCCTCCTTTGGATAGTTATGATCCTAGTAATTGGGGTATTCTCGATAATAAAATGAGAGATATTTTAATTGAAAAGGGGCCTATAAGAGAAATGAATCTTACATTTCCTCTTGATAATATTTCTAGACATTTTTCATATGCTCATTATCTAAGGAAGATGAGTAATGGAGAGACTAGTGATAGAAAGTGGTTGGTTTACTCTAAGCATGTGGATAAAGTTTATTGTTTTTGTTGTAAGTTATTCACATCGCAAAATAACAAAAGTTTTTTAGCAAATGATGGTTTGAATGATTGGAAACACCTTAGTGAAAGACTTAAAACACATGAGAATAGTGTTGAGCATATGACCAACATGATTACTTGGACTGAAGTACGCACTAGATTAAGTAATAATCAAGGGATTGATAAAGATTTACAACAAGGAATTTCAAAAGAGAAGGAGCGTTGGAGACAAGTTTTGTTGAGGATAGTTTCTGTTGTGAAATGTCTTGCAAAAAATAACTTAGCGTTTAGAGGATCTAATGCAAAACTTTATGAGGATAGTAATGGAAATTTTTTGGGGATTGATTGAAATGATTGCTTTGAATTTGATTTAGTTATGCAAGATCATGTTCGACGTATCAAAAGTCAAGAAATTCACTATCATTATCTTGGTCCTAGAATACAAAATGAACTTATTTCTTTGTTAGCATATAGTGTTAGATCTTCTATAATAAGGATCATTAAAGAGGCGAAATATTTCTCTGTAATTCTTGACTGTACCCCAGATGTGAATCATCAAGAACAAATGACTTTGATAGTGCGATGCGTAAATATGTCTAGTGTTCCAATAAAAATAGAGGAATTCTTTTTGGAGTTCTTAAAAGTGGATGATACGTCTGGATTGGGACTTTTTAATGAATTGTTAGATGTATGTAAGTCTCTTGATCTAGATATTAATGATGTTAGGGGACAAGGTTATGACAACGGTTCCAATATGAAAGGAAAACATCAAGGGGTTCAAAAAAGATTGCTTGAGATAAATCCGAGGGCTTTATACATGCCTTGTGCTTGTCATAGTCTTAATCTTACTCTTGGTGATATGGCACATTCTTGTGTTAAAGCTATTTCCTTTTTTGGTGTTATTCAACGTCTATATTCATTGTTCTCGGGATCCACAAAAAGATGGAAAATTTTGTTGGATAATGTTCCTGGCCTAACTATGAAATATTTGTCTAATACTCGTTGGGAGAGTCGAATTAAGAGTGTCAAAGCTATAAGATTTCAATGTCCCCAAATAAGATTAGCTTTGTCAGAATTGTATGAATCTTGTGACAATGATGCAAAGACAAAGAGTGAAGCAGAAAGTTTGATTAATGCACTAGAAAGTTTTGAATTTTTACTTGGTATCGTTATTTGGTATGACATTTTGTTTGCTATTAATATGGTTAGCAAGAAGTTGCAGTCTAAGTCTATGTGCATTGACTCTACCATAAAGCAAGCTGGAAGATGTGTTTTCATATTTTGAAAAGTATCGAGATGAAGGCTTTGAAAAAGTATAAATCTTGCAAAAAGTATTGCATTTGAAATGAATGTTGAACCTGTCTTCCCAACAAAGCGTCGTGTCATTAGAAAAAAACATTTTGGAGAGAACAATGAGGATCAAGAAAGTCAGTCACCGGAAGAATCATTTAGAGTCAACTATTTTCTTATTGTTGTTGATATGGCAATAACGTCTTTGAAAAACAGATTTGAGGAGTTGAAGACATTTGAAAGTATTTTTGGATTTTTATATAACTCACAAAAGTTAAAATCACTTGATGAAAATGAGTTGAAAGAATGTTGTCAAAAGTTTTACTCTACCTTTTCTCATGGCAATTTATCAGATGTTGATCTAGATGGTTTGTTCTCCGAATTAAAAGTCTTACAATTCACTTTGCCGAATGAATCAATGTACGCTATTGAAATTCTTAAATATGTCAAATCGTGATTGTTATCCGAATGTAGCAATTGCTTACGAGTTTTATTAACGGTGCCGTGACCGTAGCATCGGCCGAAAGAAGCTTTTCAAAACCGAAGTTAATAAAGACCTATTTGAGATCATCAATGGCGCAAGAGAGGTTGAACGGTTTGGCAACATTATCGATTGAGAAGGATATGGTGGAAAACACTGATCTTGATGTAATTATAAATGACTTTGCATCTCAAAATGCTCGAAGAAGCCGCTTTGTATGATTTTCAAGAAAGAGATGTAACTTTTTTTATATTTTTTTAAAAGTTCTTTTATGTATTAAGACTTGTTATGCTGAAAAAAAAATTTTTTTGGTCCATTATTGAATTTTATTCAAATCATAGAAACGGTAAGGGGGCTCATTTTTCACACTTCACCTAGGGCCCATAAAATGTCAGGAACGGGGCTGACCAAGGTGATGACTTTGGATTGGAAAAATCACAAGGGGCTGGCAAAAGCAACGAAGCAACACGCCAAATAAGGGAAATCAAGTCGTCAAAGTTAAGCCAAGTAATTCAACAGCGTTGTACATAATCTTATTTATAATTAAGTTAAGATGTGTTATTTTCATTCATGTTTTTGCCTCAGATAATCAGTTATTCTATTTATGTAATTTACAAAGCAAAGCAATAAAGAGCATTCCAGTCAAATGCCAAATTCATTTTAGTGCAAAAGCTTGCAAATAGTGAATGATGCACATCTTTGAAAATGCACCAACACTAAGATACAAAGCAAAGGAGTACAAAATGCCAAATTCAAAATGGAAAGATGTTTTAGTTAGCAACAACATGCATGCATGACTCAAAGAAAAACACATCATTTTGAGCAAAATGACAGACAAATAAAATTTGCAAAACATTTGAGTAAAATGCCAAAATGGGAACCAACCAAACAACAATAAGACAAACACTTGTTGTTTATTACCTGCTTCTAAAAAGCAAAAACCAACAGCAAACGTAAATTGTTTCTAATCTACTTGTAGCAAGCAAAATAAGCAGATTGATAAACTTAATATCTACTCCCATGAGTAGGCACAAAAACCAACAAAATATCCAAAACTTAAACAATTTTGTTTCGCAAGATTCCCCAAAATCTGCACAAAAAGCTGAGTAATGGATACAAAACCACCACATGTGATAAGAACCAAGGTGAAGACTTCAGATTGGAAAAATCACAAGGGCTGGCAAAAGCAACGAAGCAACACGCCAAAGAAGGGAAATCAAGTCGTCAAAGTTAAGCCAAGTAATTCAACAGCGTTGTACATAATCTTATTTATAATTAAGTTAAGATGTGTTATTTTCATTCATGTTTTTGCCTTAAATAATCTGTTTTTCTATTTATCTAGATTTACAGAGTAAATCAATAAAAAGCATTACAGTCAAATGCCAAATTCGTTTTAGTGCAAAACCTTGCAAATAGTGAATGGTGCAAATCTTTGAATATGCACCAACACTAAGATACAAAGCAAAGGAGTACAAAATGTCAACTTCAAAACGGAAAGACATTTTAGTTAGCAACAACATGCATGCATGACTCAAAGAAAAATGCATCATTTTGAGCAAAATGACAGACAAAGCAAATTTACCAAACATTTAAGAAAAATGCCAATCCGGAACCAACCAAACAACAATAACACAAACACTTTTTTTTCTCTACCTGCTTCTAAAAAGCGAAAACCAACAACAAATGTAAATTGTTTGTAAATCTACTTCTAGAAAGTAGAATTATGCAGCATCTTATGTGCCTTTGTCAGCGTCCAAGTCAACCAACTCTGGAGCACTTGTTGCGTTGGTGTCCATGATCTGTTTCCTCATTGGGCACCACAGTAGCGACCTCCCCCTTGAAGGCGTTATTTAACGTAAACCTCTCAGACATTGGGTCCCAAAAAGTATGCGCGCCCTTGGCGTACTCCTCCATCGCCTCAGTTCTGGTCAACCAAGTGAACTTCCTAATGGCGTCCAGATGCTCCACATGCCTGCTCCATGACCTTGTCCTTTTCTTCTACTTCTGCCTTCAGTTTCTTTATTCCTCCGCCTTCACCTTGTCCATCTAGTGCCTAGCCCTCTCGTCGGTATCTTCCTTCTCCTCAGTGAGAGAAGTAACCTTGTCAACCAACTTAGCCAGATTCTGATGGGTAGCAATAAAAGCCTGCAAACGCCGTAAAAGGCAAAAGACAGTCTCAAAATAAAAGGACAAAATATATAAGTAAAACCCAGAAGCAAGTTGAAGCAAAAATACTTGAACAAAGAGGCTGACACCTTATGAAGCAATGGTTAGAGGTGTCATGGTTTCATGGCGACTTTTCGCCGTCGAGAACCATAGGCTTTTGGCATGAGGCCAAGTTAGAGTAGCATCAACAGAAATGGAGTAGAAATCTTCAAGCACTTCGATTCAATACTTCTCCTCTTTTGGCCTATCAAGGAGATTGAATAAGAAACAACAGGCAGAACAATGGGGTGAACTGGAGGACGAGTTGGAGCACCAGAGTTAGAAGGCCTTGTAGTGGCACCACTTATTGCGCATCCTGGCAAGTGGCAATCAGGTCATGGGTGGATAGTTGAGTAGAACGCTGGGAAGCAGAAGTTTCTACAGATTCAAGA
This sequence comes from Beta corolliflora, assembly GCA_947648045.1. NCBI lineage: Eukaryota > Viridiplantae > Streptophyta > Magnoliopsida > Caryophyllales > Amaranthaceae > Beta > Beta corolliflora. The sequence continues at coordinate 173,373 of CANSZD010004075.1, read as the reverse complement.
AGCAATAAGTGGGAGCAAAACAGGTAAGCAAGATGAAAAAGTAAATTCTGAAAGCAACTAAGTATTCAAAGATGAAGAGCATATCAGTTGACTTGTTTGAAATAGAACGAGTGTGAGTAGTTCTTCTCCTTGGCTTATTGGACGAAGCAGCTTGAGCAGGGTTTTCACCACCGCAGGAATAATGATGAATGATCTGTCTCCGGAATCAAGAGCCAAAGTCAAATCTGCAAAGCAAATAGATTGCTCACGACGGTTGGAATTCAGGGAAACACCTGTCAAGCAAAGAACGTGAGCAAAAATGTTAAAAGGGCATAAATAAAATGCAAAATTTGTATTCAAATACCTTCAAGTCTCCAAGTGTCTTTGGAAAAGAGCCAAAGTCGCCCACAGAATCTGCTCTGACGTAAAAATATCTTGCTGCCCACTAGGTGTAGACACACATAATCGTGTCTCTCCCCATTTAATACCCTACGATGACTAATACCCTGCTCTAATTGGTCCGGATCGAGGAAAGAATAAAGAACAAGTCTAAAATAAAATATTTTAAGCCCAAAACCATTTTCTAACTCTATTTATTAACCAATTTCCAAAAACCTTTTTTATAAATAGTTTTTATAAGCCCACTTCCTAAAACGTTTTAAAATAACATTTTTAGAAAGCCTAATTTTCAAAACCCTTTTCCTAGCCCAATTTAATTAATAGAGTTAATTAATTATATTAATTAGTTTTATTAATAAAAATATCTTTTATAAAAAAATGATCTTTTTGCAAAGTGTTTTCAAATATCTTTATCTAACTATTTTGATAAAAATCTTATAGAGACCTACTAGATTTCGAAAACTTATTGCATCCCAACTACCTAAACCAATATATATATATATATATATATATATATATATATATATATATATATATATATATATATATATATATATAAGTGAGTTCATATGAGAATGCATACTTACATGAGAAATGAGAATGGATTTTACACGCTATAACTCTAATGAACAAGTGATGTAACTCTAATGAAAAAGTGATGTAACTCCAAAAAAGGAATATTAGAAAAAAAAAAATTTTTTTTTTTGGGCTCAAAGTTTTTTCGAGGTATAACTCTAATGAACAACTGTTGTAACTCTAATCCAATTGTGTGGTTGAGATTCATTCTCATTTCTCATGTAAGGAGCATTTTCATGTGATCTTGCCCCTATATATATATATTCCCCGAACCTCTTATACCTCTCACGGTGCAATATCACGCGGTACAATATCACTCGACCATTCATCATCACTCACCTTCATCCTCCCTCTATCATCCTCGCCAAATCATCACGCCACACCAATCACCCATATTGAACGCCGCACCAAAATCCTCACTAATCTCCCTCGTTGACTCTCATATCTAAACAGGCCCGGCCCTGAGCAAGTCCAAAATGGGACTCAGTACAAGGCCTCCATTTTAATGGGGCCTCAAGTTACAAAAAAAAATTAAAGGAGAAGCCCAATATTAAGGCCCAGCGCTCAAATTAAAAAGAGCAGTGAGGCGTGAGCAAAGAGGCATGCACGCATAGTCATTAATTCACTGATTCAGTAAGTACTGAAGTACAGCAACTTCTCTCTCCTCATTCTCTCTCTTTCCTGCTTTCCCTCCTCGATTTTCTCTGTTCTCAGACTGACAAAGTCACAGTCACAACTCACAAACTCCATTGATAACTGCTGGGTTTTAGTTCTTCGGCTTCTTCTCCTCTACTTTATCTCTTGTTACCCGAAATTAGAATCACCCGGATCTATCATCTATGAAGTTACGGGAAATCAGAATTCGCATCACCCGGATCTTCTTCTTCAACGGGAAAAAATCAATGGCTATAAATTTACAACTTTCATCTCCTCTCAATTCACATCTCAGAAATTCAGGTAATTAAACTTTCTTAGTTTAATTTTTATTTTTTATTTTCATGATTTTTATTGTTTAGTTTTAATTTACCGATTTTTATCTCAATTAAATTGGCGAATTGGTGTTGGTTAGTTTAATTTACTGATTTTTATTGCTTAAGTTAGTTTAATTTACTGATTTTTATTGTTTAGTTTTAATTTACCGATTTTATTTGATTTATGCAGATTTTGGACCTTTTGGTGTTGGAGGACTGATTTTGAAGATTGAAAACACTTGCACAGAAAAATTGAGGTGGTTTCTTTCTTTGCAATTAATATTTATTGTGTTGTTTAGTGATTGTGTTAAATTTTATTTCAATTATGCCACCTCGATTTAGAAAATTTTTTATATAGGGGCCTCATATTTAACTTTCAGCACAGGGCCCCCATATCCTTTGGGCCGGGGCTGTATCTAAACATCACATATTATTCATCTTCAAACCTCCTGCTATCATAATCCCCACCATCATCTGATATTATCACCGCCACATCATCAACAACACTAACCTATAGCATCTAAACTCCACGTCCCTTTTCTTGATTTCACATCAGCATCCTTCTTAATCATCATCAGCACTTATTTTTATCTCTACAAAAACATACTGAGGGTGGTATTAACGACCCCAGACGGTGGTATAAATAGCCGTATTACGATACTTAACGAAACACAATAATCTTTTAAGTCTTGTTCGACATTCCATCTAAAATCCGTACAAATCAACGACCCCAGACGGTGGTATAATTTCTGAGGGTCAACTAAATTAACAAACTTTATTTTATTTCTTTATTTATTTTTATTATTTTATTGAAGTTACTAACATTCTATTCATGATGTAGATCGTTAACATATTCCTGCGACGGTAAGTATTGTATATTATACTAACTCCCTGTAATATTTTCTTTTCTTATTTTTATTTCTTTTCATGGACATTATTATTTTGTATGCCTGATTGCAATATTTATCAATTTGTATTTATTGTTAATCAAGACCTAAAGAACTGTTCAATCATTAATCATAATAATTTGGACAACCTGCTAGGTTTCCTGTAAATTGATTGCCAAATAACTTGTCACTAAAAAGTAGTCTTTTTATGTGTTTCCTGAACCAACCTAGACTAAATATTTTTAGGGTGCTTAAAATATTATATGGTTATTCTTGGGCATAAAATTTGTAATAAATCGATATTTAGTAGAGGCCAACTTTGGGCGAATGTGGTTCATTATGACCATATTCGTACCTTCACCCCCGAACTCAATCTTTGGTTCATTTTGACCACCTATGGAGTCTAGACGGGGAAATTTACATTGGATAAGTCCCACAATTTGTCCCTACGGTTTTCCATATCCAATTAGGTTTATGATTCTTCCTTTAAAGAATTGTTGGTGACTTTTTTCAAAAATATATTTTTAATAAAACCTTTTCAATGGGGGTAGTCAAATCAAATACGCGCTCACACCGCGTAGGTGAAATAAAAACACGCCTGTAATTTGGTGACTTCACTGGGGAGGATTTTTAAAAAATTATTTTTTTTAAATGAGTGGGTGAAACTTGAAAAATACGATTCATTATCTTTTTATGCCTTTGAATGATATATTGTTTTGCATCTACATGGCTATTGTTCAGCCACCATAAGGACAATCTACCTTGCCTCATTAGCACATGTTCTATGTGTGAGGTCACCCCCGGGGGGTTTGCGCTTTGTCCTTCCAAAAAGCTTCCTGAGTGATAGTGTTGGATCTTAGTTATAAGCAAACCTACCCAACCATGGCATTGTTCTCTTGTTCCTAACTTGAGAACTGGAGTGTGTCTTACACGTGGCCACCTCTTTAAGCAGGGGTATGAAGCGTGGGATCAATCTCTTAGTCATGGACCCTTTTCAGCCTTAACCTAAACCTGACCATAGTTGAATGTAGAACTGGACTCTAGGTTGAGAACTTTTGCATCCATGTTATATGACATTTGCTTGTGATTGCAATTTTTGCCTGTTATTATCTTGTCAAATTGTCATTATTATGCGTCGTTCCTAAAATCGCGTCTAAATAACATACAAAAGTTCGTCAATCGACCAAAACTTCGCCTCAATCCCCCAAAAACATGTCGGGGGAGTAGTGCACCAAGCACATTAAGTTGCGCCTGGCGCACCACTTCCGCGCCAAACACACGACTGTGCGCCGCGCGCAGCAATGCTGCGTGGCACGCAGTCTATGCATCGCATGCTTTTCTTTGATTTATTCGTCGTAATGGTCGATCCTATATTCAGTCCTATGTTTGTCTGTCTGCATTCGCTTAGTACATGGTCTAATCAAAGGTATCACCTGATTCAAACAAAAAAAAATTGGTCAGTCTTTTCATGCAAGGTCGAGTCTGTCCTAAAAAAAGTGCATCTAGAAAAAGAATTGGTCATGTTAGAGTTAGAATCATCATGCATGTCTACCTTCTCCCTGCTGTTCAACTAATCTTCCCTACCAATCCTACCTTACCATATTCATTTAATTTCAAAAAAAAGACTTACATTTTTTTCAAAATTAATCCTACACCCTATTCTATTCTACCTTTTTCGAAAACATTTACTAATCATCATCATACCACCTATTCAATTAAAAAAAATATTCTTCAAAATTAATCCATCATCTTTTCCTAACAAAAGATAAAAACAAGGGGTTCCTTTAAAAAAAAACGAATTTCGAAAATTCTAAGCCCAATCCAAACAACTCCATTCAATCCATTTGCATTCACTCCAGGCCCATATGCATTAGAGTCCATATTGCATTCATTTAGGCCCATACATTCGCTAGCATTAGAGTCGATCTTAGGTCCATATAAGTCTAGTTCATATCAAAATTTAGGCCCATTTGCATTTTTATGTGAAGTCTAGTCCAAGTCTATTCCTAATCCATTCCAATCTAAGTCTAAGTCTAGTCCAATCCAAATCTTAAGTTCTTTTAGGCCCAGTTCATTTCCCTAGGTCTAGTTTGCATTATATGTAAACCCTAGTCAGTCTTCGGACTATAAAGGTCAGTCTTAAGACTATAAAATTTCCCTAGGTCTAGTTTGCATTATATGTACACCCTAGTCAGTCTCCATACTATAAAAGTCAGTCTTATGACTATAAAATTTTCCTAGGTCTAGTTTGCATTATATGTAAACCCTAGTCAGTCTTCGGACTATAAAAGTCAGTCTTAGGACTATAAAATTTCCCTAGGTTTAGTTTGCATTATATATAAACCCTAGTCAGTCTTCGGACTATAAAAGTCAGTCTTAGGACTATAAAATTTCCCTAGGTCAACTTTGCATTATATGTAAACCCTAGTCAGTCTCCGGACTATAAAAGTCAGTCTTAGGACTATAAAATTTCCTATGTCTAGTTTGCATTATATGTAAACCCTAGTCAGTCTTCGGACTATAAAAGTCAGTCTTCGGACTATAAAATTTCCCTAGGTCCAATTTGCATTAAATGTAAACCCTAGTCAGTCTTCGGACTATAAATGTCAGTCTTAGGACTATAAAATTTCCTAGGTTTAGTTTGCATTATATGTAAACCCTAGTCAATCTTCGGACTATAAAAGTCAGCCTTAGGACTATAAAATTTCCCTAGGTCTAGTTTGCATTATATGTAAAACCTAATCAGTCTTCGGACTATAAATGTCAGTCTTATGACTATAAAATTTCCTAGGTCTAGTTTGCATTATATGTAAACCCTAGTCAGTCTTCGGAGTATAAAAGTCAGTCTTAGGACTATAAAATTTCCCTAGGTCTAGTTTGCATTATATGTAAACCCTAGTCAGTCTCCGGACTATAAAAGTCAGTCTTAGGACTATAAAATTTCCTATGTCTAGTTTGCATTATATGTAAACCCTAGTCAGTCGTCGGACTATAAAAGTTCAGTCTTAGTACTATAAAATTTTCCTAGGTCTAGTTTGCATTATATGTAAACCCTAGTCAGTCTTCAGACTATAAAAGTTCAGTCTTAGGACTATAAAATTTCCCCATATATGTAAACCCTAGTTAGTCTTCGGACTATAAAAGTTCAGTCTACGCACTTTAAAAGTCAAGTCTACGGACTATAAAAGTTCATTCCCTAAGTCTAGTATAATCAAGTCTTCGGACTATAAAAGATCAGCTCATACCCTTAGGCCTAGCCTGCTTGCTATCATGTAAGTTCAAAGTCTAGTCTAGTCCAGTTCAGTCCAGTCCATATGTAACACCCCGACCCATCCAGAGTCGAGTATATTGTCACCAATGCGCATCCAGGGCCAACAACTGTCCTCAATAACCAACACAAGTTCTTCTGGCGCATTTTTGTCCTCACTCATGCGCACCCTGAGAAACTTCCCAGGAGGTCACCCATCCCTGGACTACTCCCAGCCAAGCACGCTTAACTGTGGAGTAACTAAGGAAATGAGCTCCCTAAAAGAAAGATGCATCTTGTTAGAATGAGTAGCCTGCTAAATCCCTTTAAAGCAATCATGAGGGGTATTACACCATATCTGCATATGCATATAGTTAGGCCCATGTCAGTATCATGGTCAAGCCCATACTAGTCCAAAATAATACCCATCATTAATCATTTCCCATTTTCATCTCCATTTCCATGTCCATTTCTTATGCCCATTTCTCATCTCCATATCTCATTTCGAAATGCATTTCTAAAATCTTACAAGCGATGTCCACTCGATTCTATTCATGACCGGTCGAGAGATTACAACTTAGGAGCGCCTAATGGAGAAACAAAAAGTTGAGCCTACTCTAATGCTCATCAATCGCACTATCACCACCCCGACTTCATTTAGAGTCATGAAGATTACTTTGACCGCCTTCACAATAAAGGCGCGATCACTTCCATAGGGTCTACCGCCTTCACAATAGAGGCGTGATCACTTATATAGGGTCTACTCCGAACCCTGCACCTAAAAGATAATTCAAAAGGTGCAACCTACATTTCTACCGTGAATTTCAACAGAACAATGAACATCTAACATCTAGTGTTAGATCCTACAAATGCACTGCTAAACATAGTCGATGACGATAGACTACTAATACTTGCTACAAGGAGAATCAGCATTACCAGCAATCCTTTATTGCGCAGTGCATCAACAAGTCAACAGGCTTAGTCTTTTATTTCTGGTTTCCTAGGTTGAGTCAGAGAGTCCTTACCCTAGCTAAGCCATTTCTGTCCTTTCCCATCGAGTCTATGTCACTATAGACTTCATCTATTATAGCCTTTCCATTTCAATTTTCATTTCATTTCATTTTTATTTTTATTTTTCATTGGCCTTTCTCCATCATTTATACTTCGAGTTCGATGATGAAACTTAAATCACCTAATGACTTTGATTAATTAAAAAAATCTAAAAATAAAGAAAAAAAATGAAAACATGGACGTACTTTGGATCAGGAGTTATTCCCCTCTCCCTCCATCATCCATAAACCATCATTAGCCAAATAACCTTTCAAAATCAAAGCTCCGCAAACAACCTTTAAACCTTCCACTACCCTAAACCAAGTAATTTGTGTGCAAGCCTTACTACATACAAAAAAATCAAATGCAAAAGCAAAAAGAAAAAAATGCAAAAAAGAAAAAGCCAAAGGCAAAGAAATAAAAAGTCAAGCTAGGGGGCTTGCACACAAGTTCTACCCCTCATTCAAATCCTTCAATCCATCAAAACATTAACCCATATAATCCAAATCCATGATCTTATGTTCACCAAACCAATTGAAATTTCATCAAAGCATCAAGCCTTAAACCTTTCAACCTTTCATCAATCCTAACTCCTTCTCCAAGGTATGTCCAAGCCCGCTAGGTTGAAAACCCGAAAGGGCGGCCTAGGCAAAAGTTAGGGCACCCAAAAAAAAATCAGATCCGAAACTACGAATGGTCTGATTCCGCAAGAATACGTAGGAATCCTCATCTCGAGGTCCGACCACTTCAATAAAATAAATTAATCAAGGTCTAATGATTTGACTTTCTAGAGTTCAGGAGCATAATCTCTTTATAGATCCCGACATAGACTCGAGTCTGAACCTAGCCTCGTTAAAGCCTTTTTCCACCTATATTTATATGAGTCATAAATTTAAACCTTTTTATTTTTTCAACCCAAGCTATCCTTGTCCCTGAAGGACTCTCCGACAATTCCATGGTCTCTGGCGACACTTGACTTTGCCTAAATCGACCTCCCAAAGAAGAATCCCCAATGACAACTTTCAGCATTCAAGACAAGATCAAGTACAATTCAATCAAGGCTCGCAATGCCTAATTCAAGGCAAGCTCACCCAAAGTGGGGGCTTCTTATATGTGGTGGTTCCTCCAAATCAAATCAAACTCCTTAAAAGTTGTAATCTGCGGACCTCGTTTACAGACCCCGATTATTTACTAAAAAACGGTTTTCGAAAATCATTCAATCTATTTCTAATCACTCTATCTTTCTACATATTCAGATCATCCTAGCCCTGCAAAACCCTGACCTTGCATTGCATTTCATACATTCTAGTCTTGCATAACCCTGACCTTGCATGACGTGTCATCCCTTAGCTTTGCATAACCTTAATCCTTGCATAGCGTCTCGTGCATCCTTAGAGAGTCTAAGTTTGCATTATTGCATCATTATGTGCTTTATCTGAGTTGTTTGCACCTATTTGCTAACACCTTAAACTGCAGGTAATCAGATTGCTTGTAGTTATTGTCCTGCATACTAACTTTGTTTTGCAAAGACCGGCGTATATAGATCAGTTCTAAACTGCATAGCGTTTAGAATCGTTCTCCGTCCCAACACCGTATACTTTGACTTTCGGTTTCCTGAACCTCAGTCAAAGTGGGGGCTTCTGTAGACACATAATCATGTCTCCCCATTTAGTACCTTATGATGACTAATACCCTGCTCTAATTGGTCCGAATCGAGGAAGGAATAAAGAACGAGTCTAAAATAAAATGTTTTAAGCCCAAAACCATTTTCTAACTCTATTTATTAACCAATTTCCAAAAACCTTTTTTATAAATAGTTTTTATAAGCCCACTTCCTAAAACGTTTTAAAATAACATTTTTAGAAAGCCCAATTTTTAAAACCCTTTTTCTAGCCCAATTTAATTAATAGAGTTAATTAATTATATTAATTAATTTATTAATAAAAATATCTTTTATAAAAAAATGATCTTTTTGCAAAGTGTTTTCAAATATCTTTATCTAACTATTTTGATAAAAATCTTTTAGAGACCTACTAGATTTCGGAAACTTATTGCATCCCAACTACCTAAACCAATATATATATATATTATCACCGCCACATCATCAACAACACTAACCTATAGCATCTAAACTCCACGTCCCTTTTCTTGATTTCACATCAGCATCCTTCTTAGGCCCTGTTTTTTTAGACTTATTTTCAGTTAATTTCAGTTTAGTTAATTTAATTTCAGTTCAGTTAATTTAATTTAAGTTCAGGTAAGTTCAACTTAATAATAATAATAATAATAATAATAATAATAATAATAATAATAAAAAAATTATAAATTATAAATAATAAATAATAATAAATACTCCCTCCGTTTTCTTTTGTTGTTCCTATTTGGAATCGGGGAATAAACCAATGCAACTCAAAAAATGGGTAAGATTCCATAATTTTAAATAAAATTTAATTAACTAAAAATAAAGATTCTAGCCCATTGAGTTATTTTATGTTAAGCAACCAATGATACAAAAAAATTAAGGGGTAAAAGAGTAAAGTAACTACAAACTAGTAAGAACACATTTATTGCTTTTTGAATTACTCTATGTTAGACAACCAATTAGACAAAAGTTTAAGGGGGTAAAAAGGTAAAGAATGACTACTCAATAGTGTGAACACAGTTATTGCGACTTAAAATTAATGGGAAATTTAATTCATAAATTATACTATATATAGAAACATTCAAAATAGGAACAACATATTGAAATTTCCCAATGGGGAATACATGAACAACAAAAGAAAACGGAGTGAGTAATAAATAATAAATAAATAATAAATAATAAATAATAAATAATATATAATAAATAATAAATAATAAATAATAAATAATAAATAATAAATAATAAATAATAAATAATAATAATAATAATAATAATAAATAATAATAATAATAATAATAAATAATAATAATAATAATAATAATAATAAATAATAATAAATAAATAAATAATAAATAATAAATAATAAATAATAAATAATAAATAATAAATAATAAATAATAAATAATGAATAGTAAATACTCCCTTCGGTTCCGAAAGATCCTCCTTGTTACTGTTACTATAGATACCAAGGATGATCAATTTGTGTGGGGTCTGGGGTGGGTAAAGTAGGAGAGAGAAAGGGGGTTAAGGAAAATAAAAAAATAAAAAGGGGGTAAAGTAGGAGAGAGAAAGGGAGTAAAATTGAATTAATAGTGTAATGGTAGACCATATGATAGAGACATGAGAGGGTAAAAAGGGGAAAAAATTTGCCAAATAAGGAATAAAGTAAAAGAGGGAGGATATTTAGGAACCGGAGGGAGTAATGAATAATAATAAATAATAATAATAATAATAATAATAATAATAATAAATAATAAATAATAAATAATAAATAATAAATAATAAATAATAAATAATAAATAATAAATAATAAATAATAAATAATAAATAATAAATAATAAATAATAAATAATAAATAATAAATAATAAATAATAGATAATAAATAATAAATAATAAATCATAAATAATAAATAATAAATAATGAATAATAATAATAATAAATAATAATAATAATATTAATAATAAATAATTATTATAAAAATAATAAATAATAAATAAATAATAATAACAATAAATAATAAAAATAGTTAAAAAAAAAATAATAATAAATAATAATAATAATAGTAAATAATAATATTATTAATAATAATAATAAATAATAATAATATTACTATTAATAATAAATTATAATAATATTAATAATATTAATAATAATAATAACTAATAATAATAAAAATAATAATAAATAATAATAATAATAAATACTAAATAATAATAATAATAATAAATACTAAATACTAAATAATAATAATAATAATAAATACTAAATAATAATAATAATAATAATAATAATAATAATAAAATTTAATTTCAATTCAGTTAATTTAAAATCTGTTCAGTTAATTTAATTTAATTTAATTTCATTTAATTTAATTTCAGTTTAGTTAATTTAATTTCAGTTAATTTAATTTAATTTAATTTAATTTCAGCCAAAATAAGTTCAAAAGAACAGGGCCTTAATCATCAATTCATCATTATCACTTATTTTTATCTCTACAAAAACATACTGTAAGTCTGCAACCTTACGACTTATAAAACCAAGACAAACTTTCAAGATCATAGCCGTATTACGATACTTAACGAAACACAATAATCTTTTATGTCTTGTTCGACATTCGATCCAAAATCCGTACAAATCAACGACCCCAGACGGTGGTATAATTTCTGAGGGTCAACTAAATTAACAAACTTTATTTTATTTTTTTATTTATTTTTATTATTTTATTGAAGTTACTAACATTATATTCATGATGCAGATCGTTAACGTATTCCTGCGACGGTAAGTATTGTATATTATACTAACTCCCTGCAATATTTTCTTTTCTTATTTTTATTTCTCTTCATGGACATTATTATTTTTATGCCTGATTGCAATATTTATCACTTTGTATTTATTGTTAATCAAGACCTAAAGAACTATCTAACATTAATCAGATTAATTTGGACAACCTGCTAGGTTCTCTGTAAATTGATTGCCAAATAACTTGTTACTAAAAAGTAGTCTTTTTATGTGTTTCCTGAACCAACCTAGACTAAATATTTTTAGGGTGCTTCAAATATTATATGGTTATTCTTGGGCATAAAATTTGTAATGAATCGATATTTAGTAGAGGCCAACTTTGGGCGAATGTGGTTCATTATGACCATATTCGTACCCTCACCCCCGAACTCAATCTTTGGTTCATTTTGACCATCTATGGAGTCTAGACGGGGAAATCTACATGGGATAAGTCCCACAATTTGTCCCTACGGTTTCCCATATCCAATTAGGTTTATGATTCTTCCTTTAAAGAATTGTTGGCGACTTCTTTCAAAAACATATTTTTAATAAAACCTTTACAATGGGGTAGTCAAATCGAATACGCGCTCACACCGCGTAGGCGAAATAAAAACACGCCTACACTAGGGATGGCAGTTGGTTTGGCGGGGATGGGGATTAAAATTGTACCCGCAATGGGTGGTGGAGCAGGTGTGGATTTTATGCTATACCTGCCCCATCCCCGCCCTCCCCACCCTATCCCCACCCCCGCCTGCTCCGTAAATTCATTATTGAAATCCTATTTATATACTTATATTATTAATAATTTTTTCTTACAAAATATAAATCTGTGGGTATGACGCAGGTACGAAGCGGGTGCGGGTACCTATGTGGGTGGTGAGGCGGGGATGAAGTGGGTACGACGCGTGTGCGGATACCCATGCGGGTGGTGGGGCGGGGATGGGTATAAATACATACCCGATGGGGCGGGGATGAGTTTGGAATTTCCCCCCGCAATGGGTGGTGGGGCGGGGATGGGGATGAGAATTTTATGCGGGTGCAGGTGTGGAGGGACCATCCTCCGCATCCGCCCCGCCCAATTGCCATCCCTACTGCCCACCCCCTATCACGACCCTTGTCGGTCTTTTCAATCAAACCATCGCAACCTTCTCTTGTACCCAAGGTGAAGCACCCCTTGCCAAAGGTTCTAATTTGGTAAGTGTAGGCAAGATTGTTTAATTAAAATCTCTATTCCAAGATTCTTGCTCAATATCTCAATGCTTGTCATGATTCTCCATGCCCCGGACATGAGTTGGCAAGGAGCCATGTTAGTGGCTGCAAAAACTGACTGATGAAAGGAGAAAAAGGGAACTTGTGCCCTAATTTTGCAAAAGGGTAATAATAAAAAGCCATCCATCCTGGGCAAACCCAATCGAATCTCTCGTCTCCTAGAGGCAACTTAATCACACTATCTTCAGGAAACCCATAGTTCTTTTGGATAATTTTCAGATCTACCCTAAACAACTCGCAAGGAAAAACTGGTTCTATCATCTAAAACCTTTAGAGGCTGAAAAACATTCCGACGGAGAAGCACTTCTTGAAGAACCTCTAGGGTTTGCTCTAGTCATGGTTGAGTAATAGAAAAGGGAAAGTTGCAGAAAACTAAAGCGGAATTGAGAAACTAGCAAGAAAATCCAAGAATATTCAAGATTATCAAAGGAAAAACGAAGAAAAGATGAAGAGTTACCTGACAACCGGATTCAAGTAAGTAGGTGAGAGAAATAAAGTGGAGGAAAACTCTTATTATTGCTTGAACTGCATTTATTGAGTGAGATGGAGATTAGTTGTCAAATCACAACATGCAAAATTAAAATTCGAAAAAAACGTTATTATAAAGGCGCGCTGAGGAAGGCAGTTGTCAATTTTCCTCTTTGTTTTGTCGCCCAAAGGAAATATTAGGGGCTATAGTTATGGGACAAGTTTCTGCATACTTGGCAGTTAATGATTGGAAGCTTGTGTGTTTAATTACAAACACAAATGGTAACAGGTGATAGACCGAAACAATAAGGTATGGATTGATGACATGGTAATCAATTTGTTTTCAACTATCCGAAGAAGAAGGAAGCAAATAGCAATGTGGAAGAATTACAACATTGATCTTTCTAACCACTTCCAAGGATTTGATGGAATCCCTACAAAATAGGATCCAAAGTCTATCAAAATAAAAAGGGCCAAGTGGTCCAACGACGACATTCAAATTGGACTAGAAAAGTAGCTCACTTGTGTAAATGTACATCATCTCATTCTATCTTACTTACTCTCTCACGCTCAGTGGCGGATCCAACGTGGGTTCAAGTGGATCCGGGAAAAAACAGAGAGAACTGAAAAAAGGGAAATAAATAACATTTATATGCAATACAGGCGTGTTGTTTCATTGAAAAGTAATTTGGCTCACCAGTACGTAGAGTGTGTAACTCTTTGTACTCTTCCGTTCAAGGTCGTGGGTTCGATACTCGCTGGATGCATTGTTTAATTGTTTTCTCTTTTCCCCTTTTTTTTCTCCCATTATGCTTATGTTATATTATTGATTTTTGTCTTCTCTTTTTCCCTTTTTTTCCTTCATGCTTATGTTATATTATTGGACTTTTTTTTTTTTTGAATCCTTCCTTTATTTTTTACCTTACTTTGTATGTATAAATCTTTCTCCCACAAAGTACAAATACAATATAAGCTAATGAATCTGGTTTCTTTTCCATCCTCTTGCCATTTTCCTTGCTTAAACAATTAATTAATCATGCCCTAAGTATAATTAGTTACTAAAAATTTACTATCTTGATTACTTGATTAACTACTCAAATATTTATATGATATGCAATGAGAAGTTTGTTAAATGAAAAGGAAGAATGTTCATATATTCAGAAATTTTTATATGTGCATTTATAAACTAAATGTGCAACATTAATTTTAAAAATAAAATTTAAATTCGAACTATTATGAACCCACATAACTTAATTCCTGGATCCGCCACTGCTCACGCTCAAATCTCTCTTATACTCAAACTCAATATACATAGTGAATTGACAATATACAATCATCCCATAGTTTTCTCCATGTTTCTAAAGGATTTCCACATGTTTCATTATTTTTAGGAAAATTTGCCAAAAAAAACCTTTTACGAGTTCATTTTTGCGAAAAAAAACCTTATAAAGCATTTTTTGCGAAAACAAACCAAAATCAAAATTATTTTGTGAAAACAAACTAAAATCAAAATTATTTTTGCAAGAATAAACCTAGCCACCACTACCAGCAACCCCCAATCCTCCCTCCACCCCCTCAGGCGGCAGCCCCACCCCCCTTCGCCCCTACCCTCTCCCCTCTCCATTCTTCCCTCCCTCACCCCTCCCCCCTCTCCTCTCCCTTCGTCCATCCCCACCCCAACCGTTGCGCCCACCTAGAAACCCCCTCCCTCCACCCCCTCAGGCGGTAGCCCTCCCCCTTCTCCTCTCCCTTCGTCCATCCCCCCATCGCTGCGCCACCCGGAACCCCCCTCCGAATCCCTCCCCATGCCCCCAACCCCATTTTCGTTATCTCCTTTGCTCTCCCTCTCCTATCTTTATGCTTTAGGTGGGACCGGAAAAACCTTGACTCGGGTGGGAGGGGGATCCGCGGGGGAGGGGGTTGCGGAGGGGGAATGGACGAAGGGAGAGGAGAGAGGGGTGAGGGAGGGAAGAAGGGAGAGGAGAGAGGTAGGGGGCAAAGGGGGTGGGGCCGCCTCCCAGGGGGTGTAGGGAGGGGTGGGGCGGCCGTGTGGGGGTGGGGTGGGTCGGAAGTGGGGGCTGCAGGGGTGGGTGGGTGCTAGTGGTAGGTGGTGGTCAACACCGGAATTGAGATGGTCAACGTCGGAAAATGGTCTTAGGTTGCATTTCGCAAAATAATTTTGATTTTGGTTTGTTTTCGCAAAAAATGCTTTATAAGGTTTTTTTTCGCAAAAATGAACTCGTAAAAAGTTTTTTTGACAAATTTTCCTTATCTTTACCCTATATTTTAAATGTTTATTTTACCTTTATTGCAAGTTAATTATCAACCCCTCTCCGAATAAATTAGGTCTTGTGTGTAATTTGTCACAAACACTAGGCAAACCCCAAAGCTCGCACTGATTGTTGTGAACTGGGAAGCCTACTCCGGTCTAGGTTCGCAAGTAATTTGTAATCAACACGAAATTTGAGTCACCATCAATTCATCATCTAGTCCAGCAAACTTTGGTATCAACGCGAAGACAAAGTCGATAATCTTTGCATCAAGAATCGGCCGAAATCAAATCAGGCGCAAGAAATTAAGGTGGAAGATGCGCCGAAAATGTTGTGGAAAGAGATTACGAGTAGAGATGAAGGTAGATTACGACCTAATTCTTTCTCCCGTCGCCTTCGATCTCGTCGCATTTCCTCTCTTCAGCTTTCCAACTTCAAAGAGTTCGTTTCTCCGCATCGCGGCGCCATTAATTCTCTCCAGGTCCCTCTCTTTCTCCCTCTCAATTTACTTTATCAATTGTTCATTTTTTTGAGCTTCAATTGAATTTTTCTATGTTTATTTTACTTTTACTCGGATTATTATTCGCTAAACTAGACTTGTGATGGCGTAATCCATGAATATGTGTATTAAAGATGAAATTTGTCATGTTTGTACTTGCTATTGATCTTCAAAACCTTAAAAATGTTCGTAAGTTGTGAAGAAATAAGCGTTTATTGTTCATCTTGTCGTTGTTTGTCCATCGTTTGGTAGAATGTTGTTGACAACCGACATTGTACGGTGCGTTTTAAGTTCATATTAGTTTCAATAAGTTCTAATAAGTTTCGATAGGTTTCAATAATTCTAAGAAGTTCGAATAAATTCAATTAAGCTCATGTAAGTTTCAATAAGTTCTCACGTCTTATAAAATTACTTCAAAAAAATGTTTACATAAGTTAAGATAAGTTTGGATAAGTTCAAATAAGTTGAGGAAAAATATGGTGAAGAGAATGCAACCATAGTTTGATATGCTATTAATTTTGTAAGCTGCTAAATTAACTCCAGGAATATTCATATTTTTTCTTTGCTTAATAGGATTAAATATGACTATGGCTTCCTTTTTTTTTTGAATAATAATCTTTTTAACCTGAAAAAACTTTATATGAAAGTCTCATATTCAAACTTGTTTTTCCTTATTTGAAGTTATTGAACCTTAGTTGGACTAATATAGGTTTTGAATCTAACTTGGATAGCCCTTTGCTAAACTTATTATCTCTTATCAGAGCTTATATTTCCTTATTTGAACTTAATCATGAAATCCGAATTGTTAAGGTGAAGAGAACAAAGCCTACATGTAGTATGTACCCCATTTTGCATTGTTTGTCCTGCTTCACTTTTCACGGATAATAGGAAAATCTAATAGGCAGTGCATAATATCCACAGAGATATAATTGATAATTAGGGCATTCATTTTGAAACATACTAAAAAGGAAAGCAGAATGAACTTTATGAAATGGACAGGGGTATTCGTTTTCTTACTTCACACAAGGAAGGATTTTGTTTGGATATTGATCTTGCCTTATTGAGAGATCTTTGTGTCACATGTTTTCATAGAAAATCAGGTTGATTTAACAGAGGGGCGATATTTGCTTTCCGGTGCTTCAGATGCATCTGCTGCTGTTTTCGACGTTCAACGTGCCTCAGGGTCTGAGGATGGAGGCCTCGTTGCGAAGCACAAGTGCCTTTTTTTTATTGATAAACAGCACCAACAAGGACACAAGTACGCCATATCCTCAGCCACATGGTATCCAATTGATACCGGGCTGTTCGTTACTGGTTCCTATGATCATCACATCAATGTTTGGGATACGAACACAACTCAGGTACTAGTGTTTGGTACACTTTGCTGCCCAATTGTTCAGTTTTTTCATTTATGATATAGTAATTGAAGATTACTAATTTAGACTGTTGTCAGATAGGTGGTTATGAATTTTAAGATGCCTGGAAAAGTTTACAAGACTGCCATGAGTCCTATTGCTACCTCCCATATGTTAATAGCATCTGGAACTGAAGATGTTCAAGTTCGTCTTTGTGATATTGCTTCAGGGGCATTTTCTCATACGTTGTCTGGCCATCGTGGTATGCTTATAACTCGGAAAAATCAAATATATGTCTGAATTATTGAGTATTATTATGTGGTGTTGAGCATTATACATCATCTAGTCATCATACCATCCTGATAGCTAAAAAGTGTTAATGTTGAGTACAAGTATTTCATGATCCATGCCTCCATGGTGGTGTCGAGAAGGAGATGAGACTAGGTCCAAGGGATAGGTGTCTTTCTGTCTTCTGGCTGTCCTTCGATGGACTGGATAAATATTCATAGATGATGTTTTCTGTGTATAGTGTATACTGCCAAAGATCCATATATTATGGACTTTAACACTGAGGGGAGTCTATTTTTTGCCCAGATGGAGATCTGTTTTCAGTTTGATATTAACAAAACGATAAAATTTAGTTCTTGTAAAGTGCCATACAAATGGTAAACACTCTGAACTTTGGTTGGTGATGCATATTCATATATATTTCTTAGCATCCTAATGCCTAGCTAGTCTGAGGGTCAACATTCTGTGAATTCCATCGAGTTTTTCTGAGTTTTAGATTAAGTATGAAAATTCCGTCGTTTACATGAAGATAAGTCATGAAAACATACTGGCAATTTTAATCTTTGGTAACCATTATGCTATGCATGTTACCATGGTTTGTTATAATAGACAACTCTTGTACAGTCCCCAATACTGTGGAATTGGATGTTATTTATTTTTTTCATAACTCACTTTTTACTCACTTCTTCTCGGTTTGAATGGACAAATTATTATTGTTTTGATCGGGCCTCCAACAAGAGCAAGAGCAAGAGCCAAGCTTTCTCTTTCCACGTAATTGTACTTTAAGACATCAAATATATCGCGGCAGATTAAAACATCTAAAATATCAAGTATTTAGAAATATAGTGATGATGATGATATTCATAATACTAATATATTAATGTTTATGTTAACTATCAATTATTGTTGTGATATCTATTATTCATAATTGTCACCTAGTTTTGATAGCTAATTAGCAAAGCACCTTGTATATCTTTTCTTAAGTTCAATCACCATTTACTCTATTTGAGGGCCTAAATCTGAACCTTCTTCTTCTTACAAGATGATAGTTGATGTCCATAAAAACGGTAGGAGAACAAATTTCTTGCCCACCGCTTCAATCCCTCCCCAACCCCTACGCCCCCGTCCCTGTGATGCACCATATTTGAAAGCTACTTGTGAGTTACCAATTTGACAGTTTGGTTATTAAAATATGTATTGTATCATAATGTACGTGTATTATTTTTGATTTATTGAATACCACTCTTTAATATCATTGTATTATGTTTATTACATGTATCGATCTACTAGATCATTATTTACTGTAACATGGTGACTGAACTTTAAAAGGTTTAACCACAAAAGTCAAATGTGGCATATTATTCTGAGGCAGATAGTAATTAGGGATCATTATGTCTTGCTGTGGAAGATATAATCTTGCACACTGATAAATGAAATGTTATTTAGCTCATTGTTCTGTGTCTGCTTCTCTATTTTGGGTTAGTTAATTAACCATATCTGGAGGAAAGTCGCCTGTATAGAGATCTCATATGGAATCATCACTCTGATGGCAGATGGTGTAATGGCAGTTGAATGGTCTACATCAAGCGAGTGGGTTTTGATGACAGGTGGCTGTGATGGTGCCATACGTTACTGGGATATCAGACGTGCTGGATGTTTTCTGGTTTTGGATCAGTCCAAATCTCAACTTGGGAGACGCCCACCATTGTTAGAACGTTCAGTTGCTGACAAGGTTTCATTCATACCATTTTCTGCCTTTTTTTTAGCGCTGGATCATGTAAATATCATCCTTAGAAGTTATTTTGTGTCAGGACTCGAGACAAAAGTTGCTTGACAGTCTTTATGGGTGATAATTGCTTTTAAGTTCTTATTCAGTGTGCTGAGGATGGCGTCAAGCATGTCAAGAAGTATCAGTTTATCGATGATCTAAACTAGACAGCTGAGGCTATCAGTAATTATGCTACATTCTCAATTCAGAGCAATATGATTTATTGTCCTGCTTCTGGACACTCGAAGTCACATCACTAGTATAGCGCAGGGACACAAGAACTGATTATGTCTAGGATGGGGGAAACCTGACATCAATTTTTTTTCTTTTCATAATTTTTGAACCAGGATGTCTTTTTTAATCGTAAATCTAAATCATGTGTTACATTTCACTTGTTGTCTGAACTCTAAACACAATTGCGTCAACTCTAGGCAGCAACATCTAAGGCAACAGGGCAGAGTTCATCTGCAAAGAATAGGGAACAGCAGAAGAAAGTTTCTCTTGGTAATGGTACAAAGCTTTCTGCTGTGTCTAGAATGCCTTCTCAACTAAAGGGGGGATATACAAAGCAAAGGCGCCATCCCGGCATGATGTCAAGTCAAGATCATGCAACTGCGCACTATGGTGCTGTCACAGGCTTAAAAGCAACTGAAGATGGCATGTACCTTCTCAGTGCAGGTAGTAATTCTCTGTGTTTGAGGGAAGAGCTTGTGATTGTATATTGTTCCACTGCAAGAAAATGTGTCCTAGATGCAAGATTAAGATTTTGCCATTTATAATTTCATTTTCAGGTTCTGATTCAAGATTAAGATTGTGGGATATTGAATCTGGCTGTAACACTCTAGTGAATTTTGAAACTGTGCGCTTGCAAAACAGCAAAGGGATACAGATGGCTGTGGCTCAGGATTCGTCTCTTGTGTTTGTTCCTTGCATGACATCTGTGAAAGTAAGGTTTTTCTTGTGTATTCTGTTGACCTCCCCATCAAGGTTAAGATTTGCAGTCTTACGATTTTGTTTATCTTCAGGCATTCGATCTTTGGTCTGGCAATACATCTCTGACTTTTCGTGCCCACTATGAATGTGTAAATTGTTGCTGGTTTAATGATCAAGATCAGGTAATACATTGTTCTTTTTATTATGCTGTCAAAACTCTTCAAGTATGATGCCTTCTGCCTAGTAGATGCAGTGAAGCTGAGAGTAGATAGAAGTAAGGCCTATATGATATCATGCTTCTGACAGATCATGGTCAATCTCGAGATGTTCTGATGTTTCATGGAGGATGTTGTATTGTGGAGGATACTTGGTGGAATATGAACTCTGATATTAGAATATATTTATTTGGCCTGAGCCTTCTTTCTTTCATATTTGCGTGATGCCTTTCAATTTATCCAATGTTTTGTGGTGAATTTATGTGAAGGAAAAATAGATTGTAGCATCTGAAATCTCAGCTAGTTTTCATCCCAATTTAGAAAATCACGAAAAAAAATTTGGGGTTGGTACACAACAGGTCTCTTGTTGGGGTCTTATCTCTCAGGATTGTCAGCAAAGGTTTTTTAAGCACGAGTTTTGGGGGGGGTGTAGGCTAGGGTTGGGGACTGAGGAATCGAACATGGGTGGTGAAGTAGTGGTGAGTGTGAAGGCAAATGCCTTTCCACCTCAACCAACCCAACTCAAAAAATTAGCAATTCAAATTTCTGGGTTTCATATTACTTGTCATTTCAAAATACCAACTTGTTGCTTTACAATAATAATAGCAATCAATATTTAATTGATCCCTCTATTTATCAAATTCTGAGTTTTATGTGCATTAAACAAAGGGATTAGGTGGCGTATTAACATTATTTTGTTCCTTCTATATGAATATTATAAATTTTCTTATTCATGTTATGTTCAGGAGTTGTACACAGGTGGAAATGATAGGCAGATTCTTGTCTGGTCTTCATCTGAATTATGTCCTGATGATATGGTAATCTTGTGGTCTTTTTTTCCATCTATGGCAATTATTTATGATTTAGGATTGTTCTACTTCAAAAGAACGGATTTTATGTCAAAATAACAAACAAAGAAGCAAGTTGGTATACTTCGGCTGCCGCATGTTTAAGAAACTTTAACTGGAGA
This sequence comes from Beta corolliflora, assembly GCA_947648045.1. Lineage (NCBI taxonomy): Eukaryota > Viridiplantae > Streptophyta > Magnoliopsida > Caryophyllales > Amaranthaceae > Beta > Beta corolliflora. The sequence goes on along the minus strand of CANSZD010004075.1, from coordinate 151,807 downwards.
TCTTTTAAGAAAAAAAAGGAAACTTTAATTGGAGTTGAGTTGTAAAACTGCCCCTCCAACAACTCTTTAGGCTTTCCTTGCACTTGAAACAGTCGAGTTGGAAAATCAGGAAGTAGTAATGCTGTTTGTTGTAATCCAGCAGGATAACAGGACCGCGAAAGGAAAACTTCCCCTAAAAGATGAGGATAATTGGAGTGATTAAAGGATCATTTGCGACGAAGAGGTTTTTTTTACCTTCCCTATATGATGTTTTCAGATAATCTCCTGGCATTTGTCTACGGATGATACTTCTGAGTTGGTTGCTACTAGCGTTTAAGATTTGTTATTTCATGATATTCTGTTGTGTCTTAATGGACTCAAGGAATTATTCTTTAAAGATGTGGTCAACTGCAAATATCTCAAGTTTGACATCTCGCATATGTATCATGTAGTATCACATTTGTTGCAGGAGTGATATACTTGCGAGTTACTCTGATGTCATCGAAAAATCATAGGCTGATGAATCATTGATCTCGAGTGTTGATAATTCAAATGTAATGGCCATTGGCATATAATTTAATGTATCTACATAAGGTGAAAATAAATATTGGTCATTTTATGAACATTCTAGTCATGTATCTAAATAAGGTCATGATAATACCAAGTCATGTATCTCAGTTTCTATATAAGGTCATGATGCGGTCATGACTCATGATAATTCATTGATCTCTCTTTGGAACATTAAAAAAGGACCACAAAAAACATAGAGTGGATGAGAGTAAAATGGTGATTTTCATGGTCATTTTTGGTGTGCATAATATTTTAAGATCATTCTGAAAAATTAGGAAAAAACAACAGGAGATGACTTTTTGAATACACTGACCTTGTCAGCTTAAATGAAAATGATTCTGACACTCCAACGAATGATAATGGTGGATTGGTGGTTGAGCTATTTGGTTTAACAATAATCTTGCTAGGTAGAGAAATTGGAGTGGAAATTAAATGATTTGAGACTTTGAGCGACAAGAGGTAAAGGGTAGGTAAGAGAAGATAATCTTTATTAATTAATGCTTCCTAAAAGAGGGAGTTCTCAGAGAATTTTCTTACTTTCTAAAATAAACTTGTTTATAACAGCTAAAATGTAAGACTGGAGGGGTGATGGATTACGACCTCATTTGATGCTATCATGCGAGTGATATTGACTATTTCTTTATTATTTCACTAAAAAATATTTACTAATTTGTCACTATAATATGCAAACAATCTATATATTACAATAGTAGTTTGTGAGTTTTAGCAATTATTTTTCCATTTTTACACAATCACGCCTAATAATATTAACATGCCATACTTTCTTCCTTTTTAAAATATTTGCGGCCTTGACATGTCATACGTTTTCTCCTTTTTTTTCAAATACTTGCAATTTGACATGTCATACTAATCTTGATATTTTTTTTTTTCACATATCATAAAGCATATATATAATCATGTAATGTGTTATTAGATTAGCTTTCATATACTTTTTCGCTCAAGTTTTATCACGATGTTATACAGATAGATTTCCTTTGTGTTTTTGTTTAATTTGGCAGCAAAGATGCCGAAAATAAATACTTCATCCATTCTGAAATAAGTGAAACAACTTCTCATTTCGACTTGTTTTAAAACGGAGGAAGTAGTAGTTTTAACTTGACATACTTTAGACAAACCATTAATTCAAATAATCTAGTTAGAGAAGTCCAACTACTAAATTTCTTTCCTATTATTATCTGCAACTATTCTTGCCGTATTCCGACTGGCAGCGCTAGCTAACAAATACGCCTACTAAATCTCAAACTTCAACTCTTATTCAACGTTTAAATTTCAATACCTCTTTACCTCATTTCTGAAGTACTTCTATTTTACTCCATCTCAATTGTCTCCTTCTTCATTCTATCAACTAAAAACCCAGAAACAAAAAATGGCTAAAAGTTCCTCAGATTTGGATCCTTCAATATGGAGCAAACTACCAGATGAACTCTTAGATTATATCCTCTGTTTTCTCTCTCTAAAATCCATCCTTAATCTCAGATCAACATGTAAACGCTTCCAAATCTCTTCTCTTTAATCCTTCTTTTCTTTCCAAATTCTACCCATCTTCTTCTTCATCATCTTCTTCTTCTTCTCCATTTTCTTCTTTTCTTTTGTTATCTCATCCTCATTTTAACCACCATTTTCCTCTTTACAACTCTGTTTCTGCAACTTGGAGAGAATCCTCTGCATCACCTGCACTCCTTAACCCCTGTCCTTCATCTTCATCTCTCTTATCTTCTTCTAATGGCTTACTTTGTTTTCATCTTCCAAATTCTTCAGCTTTTTTAGTCTCTAATCTCTTATCTCGCTCTTCAACTCTTGTCAAATCTCCTAGATTACCCTTCACGTTTGAGTTGCTTACTCTAATTTCTTCACCAAATGGGTTCAAGATCTTTGTTTATTCATCAGAGTCTGTGTTCCTCTACGACTCTACGGTCCGATCCTGGCGAAACTTTGGCGGGTTTGATTCAATATGGAATGATAATATTCACCAAGAAGGTGTTTACAGAGATGGGTATTTGTATTTTATAACTTCTCATCCTTATTCAGTCGTGTCCTTTGATTTGGAAAAGGGTGTTTGGGGTAATTCTTTTGTCGAAATGCCGACAAATGAGCTCATTTTTGCTAGGATTGTGATCAGTGATGATTGTGAAGATGGTGCAGGGGGGAGGAAAATGTATGTGATTGGTGGGGTGGGAGGGAATGGGATTTCAAGGTGTTTGAAGGTGTGGGAATATGAAGGGCAAAATGATGATAATAATAATTGGGTGGAAGTGGAAAGTTTGCCAGATTTGATGTACAGAAAATTGGTATCAGTTTGTTATCACAATTATGAGCATATCTATTGTTTTTGGCACAATGGTATGATATGCATATGTTGCTATAGTTGGCCTGAGATTTTGTATTACAGGGTTTCGAGGCGGACTTGGCATTGGTTGCCTAAATGCCCTGCTTTGCCTCACAAATGGAGTTGTGGGTTTCGCTGGTTTTCTTTTGTACCTAAGTTACATGCTTCCATTTGAGTTCATGTTTGATTATTGTTGTTGCAAAAATTTTATAATACACCCGGGTGTATGATGAATGAAGTCGTTGTTCTTGTTGTTGTGAATTTAATTGCTCGCTTTTGTCGTTGTGAGCTGAGGATTTGATGTTCATGTGTTACAATTCTATTGAGTAGTTGTTTATGTCACGTTTTCTTGCTTCCATTTTTCAGCATTTGCATGTCACTTCAAGTACTTTGTTATTGGTTTTTGTTTGCTAAGGATGTATAAAATGGACCATATGGTTAACTTTACAACAAATCCTGAATATGGTGGATTTTTGAGTTTGATAATAATGGTGATGTGCGAGCTTGCTAACATAAGGGAGAAATGCTCCATGCTTAGCTATGACTCTGACTTTCAGCAGCATTAAAGTGCTAACAACGCCATGAAACTTTTCTTCTTGGTCTTGAGTGTATTAGAATATTTACGTTTTGACCAATTTTACATTTAAAATACAGTTGAAATGTCTTAAGGAGGGACTGAGGGAGTGATTCACCGGAAAAGTCCAAGTTTATCTTTCTTTTTTCCGGTGAAAATAGAGACATTTAATTATAATTAGCAGCAAAGCAACAATAGTGACAATTACACCTTAGGGCAAACTTCCACCCACACTCTAGTAATCTAATGGTCTAAGACGGGCCATAATATCTCAAGGCTTGCTTCATAGTATCCAAGCCTTCTTAGTTCTTAGAGCAAAGAAGAGGGGGTTATTGGAGTTCTAAAAGTTCAAATTTTTTGTTTTTTTTGCCTAAGGTATGTTTGATTTTCATCTATTTTTATTTCTTTGTTAACTGGTTTGGAATACTGAATAATACGCCTTTCTTTTTAGTTTTGTAATTTGTGATTTCGGATATTTTAGATATACGGGTCGGATATCGGATCTGATCCGAAATTTTTGAATCTGAATCGGATGATATCACCCCAATAATGCATAATCCTACTTGAAGGGTGAGGAATTGATCTTCCTCTAGGAGGTATTGGATTCAATTCTGGAAGAGTAGATGTAACTCTTGGGAGGCTAAGGAAGGATTTCCATTGGGCTTAGATTTACCCAATGCAAACCAAAATGTGACTCAAGAAAAAAAAAAAACATAATAACTCCGCAGATCCACAGCACACATAGAAGATCAAACACATCTAACGTAGGCCATACAGTGAAATTTGCATAAAAACTTTAGTCTACTCCCTGCCACCTTGAAAAACAAAAGAAAAACATTCTAGCACATGGTGCAACCCTTCATGTTTGGGATAAGCAGGCCAATAATAATAAATAGAAACTAAAGGCAAAAGTTGCAGCACCTCTTCAGTATATTCAGCAGTTGCGAGCACATGTACATGTACTGTGATGTACAGAAAAGCATAATTTGTTTCTGTTCGGCAATTTCAATTTTCACACCGCTCCAAACGAAGAAAGAGAGATATGATCAGTAGGACTTTCAGGCTTTCAGCAACATAATTAATGGTGTCGGCTCATTAGCACGAATTATGACCAGTTTTCTTATAGCGTTCTCTATTGATTACTCTAGAATAATCTTAATTATGAGGTATTTTTTTCAAAATTATCTAATTGTCTGAGCGATGAATAGTTAGTAGGTTAAATATAGAAGCGTCAAAACTCAAAATAGCTGAGCAGTAAGGGAGGAAAGAGAGAAAAGAACGAATAATAACCCCCTCTTCTTTGCTCTAAACTCGGAGGCACTGAGATCAAAACCTATACTTATGCAATTTTTAATTTATTGTGTACATGGATCCCTTATGCTCATCGGGAAATTATGGTAGACTAAACCTGCCAATGCGAAGGCTTTAATGGAAACATCAAAGAAGATTTGGAACCCAATTTATGGGTTGGAAGCGAGACGAATAGATGAAAATTTATTCTCTTTCCAATTCTATCATTGGAGGGATAAGGCAAAAATTCTTGATGGCCAACCTTGGCACTTTGATCGACATGTTATGTGTTTTAGTGACATTCAGGAGGATGGGAACGCCTCGGAGACACAATTACACTTTTTACCTATATGGGCAAGATTTTACAACTTGCCTTTCAAGGGACGAGGACATGATGAAAATGTTCAAGCGCTTGCCGGGAAAGTGGGTGCTTTCATCAAAATTGATAAATCAGTGTACCTTGATATCGAAAGATCGGTTAGGGTTAAAGTGGTGGTGGATGTTCGATCTCCACTAAAGGACACCATTAATGTGAAGCTTCGGGGAGGGGATAAAGTTAAAGTGACGGTTAAATATGAAAGACTCCCTCTACTATGTTATGTATGTGGGAGGCTGGGGCATGGGGAATGTGAATGTCGAGAGAATCATGGTGAACATTCCCCAGTAAGAAAACTTGGAAGTTGTATGAGGGCCTCGCCTTGGAAAGGACGAAAAGAAGGAGAAGAGAATATAATGGATGAACAGGAGGGTTGTAGGAGGAAATTATTTGTAGCAAAGCCATCAAAAAGTCCTTCACCACAGCAGGAAGAAAGGATGGATGGAGTTTTGGCCAGTATGGGTGCTGTTACTTTGGATACCCAAAAGGAACATAATCTCCAATCTGTTTTACGACTACTAGGAGTGGAACAAAAATTCACGCAACGACCAGTAGACACTAGTGTCCGTGAAAAGATGAAGGAAAGCAAGGTCATGTTGAGTGATAAAAAGATGAAACAACTAGAAAATGGAAAAGGGTGCAGCGAGGGGAAGGGGATGTTCTTCCGGACCAGGTCACACATAGTGGAGAGAAAAGGAGTGGGAGTGAGCGGGTAGACGAGATGGAAGAAGAAATAGACATAGAAGGTAGAGAAGTACCAAAGAAGCAATGCATGCATTTGGAGTATGCCGTGGCGGGCCCCATGCCTTGGGCTCTTGGTGAACAATGTTAAAAGCCTTATCTTGGAACTGTCGTGGGTAGGGGAGTCCCAGGGCAGTTAATGCGCTCAAAAGGTTTCCAACCTTAGAGAATCCCCAATTGGTTTTCCTCTCGGAAACCAAAATGAAAGATGCTGAAATGGAGACGATGAAACATAAAGTGAGGATGAGAAATATGTTGGCAGTAAGTTGTAATGGTGATGGGCGGAAACGTAGTGGAGGGGTGGCTCTTTTGTGGAGTGAAAAAGTGAGTGTAATTATCAATTCCTACTCACTTAATCACATTGATGTAAATATAGTATAAGGGGATGAGGTTGTGTGGCGATTCACTGGGGTGTACGGCTTTCCGGAGGAGGAGAACAAAGAGAAGACTGGTGATCTGCTGAGGTTATTAAATGGGGACAACCAGCTGCCATGGTTATGTGGGGGTGATATAAATCTTGTGCTCACGTCATAATAGAAGAAAGGAGGCAATGGTTTCAATCAAAGAGAAGCTGGGAGTCTTAGACAAGCCATGCAGGATTGCGAGCTTCATGACATGGGGTTTGTAGGCTACGAATTTACATGGAGCAACAACCAGGGTGGGGAGAACAATATCCAAGAACGCCTTGATAGATATCTAGCAAACGCAAGCTGAAAATCAAAATTTGCAGGAGCTTTTGTTACGCATCTGTCAAAGTATAACTCCGACCATCTCCCAATCCTTATAAATACCATGGAGGCCCAAGGGAGTGCAGAGACGCGGAGAAAAAGAAATCTTTTTCGATTTGAGGAAATGTGGCTAAGAGAGGAATCATGTGAAAATGTCATCAAGGAGGTGTGGCACAATGGGGGAAATGTGATTTGTAACATCTCCCATACTGCTGGAAATTTGAGCAAATGGGGAGCCAAAACCTTTGGAAGTGTGGCGCGGGAGCTGCGGGCTTGTCGAAACGAGATGGAAAATTTGATGCGGTAGGATCAGACAGATGAGGTGATCATGATTATGAAATTGTTGGATGCTAGGATGGACGAATTAGAGGGGAGAGAAGAGGTGTATTGGAAACAAAGGAGTAGGCAAACTTGGCTCAAAGACGGGGATAAAAATACACGCTTCTTTCACACTAAAGCCCAACAGCGAGCAACGAGAAATGCAATAAACAAAATTGAAGATGGAGCTGGTCAGATGTGCGAGAAAGAGGATGAAATTGCTGACATTTTTATCAATTTTTTTGATGATCTATTCTCGTCAAATTCCAATGTGGACCCCATGCCGGTGATATACAAAATTGATAGAACAGTAACAGAGAGATGGCAGAATGTTTGAGAGGCGATTTCACGGGAGCAGAGATAAAAGAGGCTTTAGACCAAATGCATCCCACAAATCCCCGGGACCTGATGGTATGTTTGCTTTATTTTTCCAAAAGTACTGGAGCATAGTAGGAGGGGATGTAGTTGAACAAGTCTTGTATTTTTTAAATGGGGGAGGGGATATAGAGGAATTAAATAAAACATACATTGTTTTAATCCCAAAAAAAAAGAGTTGCACTTCACCTGTTGATTATAGGCCTATTAGTCTGTGTAATGTCATATTAAACTAGCATCTAAGGTGCTAGCTAACAGACTTAAACAAGTGCTTCCTCACATTATTCATGAATCTCAGAGTGGTTTTGTGCCAGGCCGGTTAATAACGGATAATATTCTTGTGGCATATGAATGTTTTCACTATATGAGGAAGAAGAAAAAAGGTGCAAAAGGTAATTTGGCGTTGAAACTTGATATGAGTAAGGCTTATGACAGAGTTGAATGGAGTTTCCTGGAGCAAATGATGATTAAAATGGGTTTTCCGAATGCCTTTGTGTCTTTAATAATGAAGTGTGTGACAACTACATCATTCTCGATCTTAATAAATGGCCAACCCTCTAAAACTTTCACTCTTACTCGGGGTCTCAGACAAGGAGATGGGCTATCACCTTTCTTGTTCATTATATGTACAAAGGGATTGTCAGCACTCCTAAGAGATGTGGAAAAGACAAAAGCAATTCATGGGGTTAAAATAGGGAGAAATGTTGCTCCAATATCTCACCTATTTTTTTGCAGATGATAGCTTGTTGTTCATCAGGGAAAATGAAGAAGAGGTTGATAATGCTCTTGATATCTTAACCACCTATGAGGCGGCTTTCGGACAAAAACTGAATTTGGAAAAATTGGAGGTTTCTTTTAGCCGAAATATGGAACTTGAGAAGAAAAATATGATTCAGGCGAAGTTGCAATTTAAGGCTGTTGAAGATCATGATCGTTATTTGGGTCTTCCTACTTTCATAGGAGGCTCCAAAAAAGTTGTTTTCCAAACAATTCAGGATAGAGTATGGAAAAAGCTTAAAGGGTGGAAAGGAGGTTTCTTGTCACATGCGGGAAGAGAGATATTAATCAAAGCTGTAGCCCAGGCCATTCTTATGTACTCAATGCAGTGCTTTCTTCTTCCTCAAAATTTGCTACAGGAGATAGAAGGACTTTATAGATCCTTTTATTGGGGGCAAAAAGCTACAGAGAAAAAGATCCCATGGATAGCTTGGAAGCTGCTATGTCGATCTATATAAAGGAAGGGGGACTAGGCTTCCGTAATCTCCATGCTTTCAACAGGGCACTTTTGGCAAAGCAGGGGTGGAGGATTCTAAATTACCCAGACTCTTTGATGGCAAAAGTGTTAAAAGGAAAATATTTTCCTACAAAATCTTTCTTTGAAGCTGAAGTGAAAGGAAATATAAGCTATACGTGGAGATCGATTTTGTCTGCAAAAGAATTGATCAAAAAGGGTGCAGGAAGAGTGATAGAGATGGGAAGACAACATGTCTTGGGACTGATCCATGGGTCCCAGGGCTGCCTGCGGGTTGCCTACTTCCACGTGAGAATCAACCGAACATAGGGGTTTTTTGGGTGAGTGAGCTGATAAACCAGGGGCAATGGAAGCTAGATACTATTCAACAATATCTCTCAGACTGGAAATTGGCCGAAATTCGCAAAGTTCACATTCCGTTATATCCACAAGATGATTATTGGGGGTGGAGTTTTACAAAATCGGGAGATTTCACAGGTAAAAGTGCTTACTACCATGCTTTACAGGAGGTGGATAAAGGTGAGGGGTCGGGTGATAGCAGCGCAACAAAATGGATGTGGAAGAATATTTGGCATGCCAAGGTTCCCCCAAAAGTTCAAAGCTTCGCATGGAGAGTGGTTCATAATGGCATTCTAGTTAGAGAAAACCTGGCAAGAAGAGGAATTGAAGTGGACACTACGTGCCCAAAATGTGGGGAGGAAAGTAAGACTATTACTCATATGATGCTTCTCTCTTGTGAAGATTCTGCTAGAGTTTGGTATGCATCACCTTTGAGGCCGGAGACAAAGAATTTTGAAGGGCGTCCCGTGAAAGAGTGGATGCATGAACTGTGGGAGAGATGTAAATGTTCGACGTGGTGGAGCCTTTTTTGGTCCTTATCCTGGGCTATCTGGATTGAGAGGAACAATTGGGTTTTTAATAGGAGGAAAAAAGGGGTGGTGGAGTGTGTAGGGAAGGCAGTTGGTTTAATGAATGATCAGTATGATCAGCAAGCACATAAGCGAGATGCCAGAATAACTGTAGTTGAGCAGAGCCCTTCACGCTGGACAAACCTCATGATGGGCCTTTTAAACTCAACTCTGATGCAGCCATGCTAGGGGAAGGCAAGGTGGGTTTGGGTACTGTTATTCGGGATCACGCAGGGGATGTAATGTTATCAACATGCTGGCAGGTGGCGACATGGAATAGCCCAGAAGAAGCTGAAGCACTGGCGCTCAGACATGGAATTCAAGTGGCGGGAGATTCGGGCTTGAATAGCCTGCTGGTGGAATCAGATTGTTTGTGTTTAATTCAGAGCTTGAAGAAGAATAGGAGAGAAAGATCAACTCTGGGTAGGATTCTTGATGATATTCGTATGGTTAGTTTAAACTTTGTTTCATTTTCTTTTGGGTTTTTTGTGGGAAATGACCTAATAAAATATAAGTTTTGTAGAGGATGACCTAATAATTTTTTTTTTGTCTAAAAGGACCTATTAAAATACTTTCGATTGTTAATAGGAACCAGTTTATGAATTTCAGACCAAAATTACCATATTCCAGCGTTGACTTTTGTTTTACCCCAATTGACTCTTTCAATATTAGGATTCCTATTATACGTTTTTCCCCAAATTGAAAATTAGGGCTTTAATTTCTCTTCTCCTCCTAATTTTTTTTTTCAGAAATTGAAGGAAAATGTATGTGAAATCATCTTCAAGCAATAAAATTTCTGTCAAATGTAGTTGTGGTGTCCCAATTGGGGTAAAAAAAAGAGTCAACGCCAGAATATGGTAATTTTGGCCTGAAATTCATAAACTGGTTCCTATTAACAATCGGAAGTATTTTAATAGGTCCTTTTAGACAAAAAAAAATTATTAGGTCCTTCCCTACAAAACTTGTATTTTATTAGGTCATTTTCCACAAAAAACCCTTTTCTTTTAGTCATATTAGGCGTAATGCAAACTGTGTAGCTCACTGCTTAGCAAAATTGAGCTCATCATATGAGGGGATGCGGGTTTGGTTAGAAGAAATTCCCTCTAGTGCTATGTAATTTGTAATATCAGATTCGATTTCTGAATAAAATGTTTCGATTCTCCTGTAAAAAAAAATATAGTTTGCCATGAAATATACAATATTTTGATAATTTGTTTTTTACCATATTTTTCTACTAATATTTAAAAACAAAGTTAGTAACTTAGGAGTGCATTTATACACCCGTGTGTACCACGTGCATGGTACACTCAAAGCTATTTTTTGCTCATTACTTATTTGAAACTTCCAAATGAAAGATAATCATATAATAAAGCGAGAAACTTTAAATAAGTAATGAAGAAAAAATAGTTTTGGGTGTCTGCTTGCCATTAGACACCAGGATATATGATAAAAATTGTAGTAACTTAGTATATAAGATGTTGAACTTGTGTTAATATATAAATTCAAATTATCAAGTTATTTGGCTTTTTACTAATTAATTAATTATTAGGGGGAGGGGGTTAGCTCATTATTGTTGACTCCAAAAATGGAATCAATTACTTATTCTCTTTCTTCTTTGTTTGTTTCAACCCCTCATCAATCCATTACCATTACTTGATGGTAATGGAATCCCCAATTTGTTACCTTCCCTCCCCTCAAGTAACAAAATCCATTCTTGGTGGTAATTAGTTATTATTCATTTTCATTCTTTGGGCAACCAAACACTTAATAAAGCTAACCATTTTTGTTACCATCCCCTTCCTTTATTTGTGTCCATTCCCTTTCCATTTCATATTTTGAACCAAACGACTCTTTAAAAATATTAATGTTTAAAATTGCACTTAACATATGAAATACATAACATTTTTAAATTATATATATTTCGATCGTTGGGGATCCTTTTCGAAAGTAGATCTCATATTGGAAAGTTACTATTCAGAAAATCAGAGACAGGGGATAATGTACCCACAACAATTGTAGTTGCAAAAGTATCATCCACAAATCATAGGACAAAAGTCAAAAACTATTACTCAGCCTTGCTTTTTTCAAATTTGGAGGTGGAGACATGGCATCAATCAAAGGAAATCAGCGTATCCTTAACTTTGTCTAATAAGAAGCCATTAAAAGCTTTGTTTTCTTCACCAAAAAAAAAAAAGCTTTGTTTTTGCGTCAATTAAAGGTTGACATTTTCCCCCTAAATTTTCTTTCAACATGCTTGTATTTAGGGTTGCGTAAGAGGGCGGTGCTCAAAGTGATTTACTGTACGTGTGTACTCTTTTTTTTGGTAAACAAAGCATCATCATTAATTAAAATAGTTCATTACAATCCTCAACAAGTTGAGTTCTACAATAACTATGGGGAGTGGGGAAAACCCTAGCTACGTTACAAGCCATATCCGTAGTTCTACATATCTTGGCTAACCCGTCCGCCAGTTGATTATACTTCCTCTCACATAACCGAAGTTTAACATCATGGAGCTCCTGCATCAACCCCCGCAAATATTAACCACATAATGATATTTTTCGTTGTACTCTAGTCATCATCTTATTCTCAAAGGTGACAAAAATTTAGAGTATTGCTATTTTTTTGAAGGCAAGAAGAGAGGAAAATTAGGAGACCCTTCGTATAAGGGGAACTCCTAATTTATCGATTCTAAGGATTGAATTAAGAGTCAAGAATTAAAATCATCAATAAAGAAAGTGGATCGAACTAGGTGACTAACATTGACAATCCAATCGCCTATCTTGTTTACTTCACTGTAGATGCGGTTGATGCTCCAACTAGAGAATTATAGCAAGAGGTTTTGAATGTCCGGTATGATGTGTGAAATTGTCATGGGGGTCCAAATACCTTTGGCCGAGTTGATGACCAAGAGATTGTTGCCTTCTATTTGAGACAAGTGATTTTCTCCTTGATAGTGCGTGCTAAAGAGATGACCGCCCTAGTTTTACTTACTAACGCCCTGTATTTTATACTATTATACACCTACCTTTTTCCCCTCACTCCTTTCATTATCCCTTTCCTTTCCCCTTTCTCATTTCTCCCCACCTCACCCACAAATTCATTGTCATCACCACCACAACTGCAACAACTACCAGCTGCAACCACCACCACCGGAGCTGCCCTTTCCTCTTCCTCACCAAAACAAGTACAACACCCCTCGTAGGAACCCGCACTTCCCGACATCTTCTACTGCCATCAAACCGCCACCGAAACCTGGACCTCCCCTATGTTTTATTCTCCTTCCATTGGAACCACCATAAAGGCCAGGCGTTTGCAATTTTCGCCCATACCTATGGTCAGGCGAAAATCACAAACGCCCCAACCAATGTTTAGGCGTCTGTGATTTCCGCCTGACGATAGGTATGGGAGAAAATTGCAGACGCTCCAACCTATGGTTAAGCGCTTGTGATTTTCGTCTGACCATAGGTTTGGGCGGTAGATATAGACGCCTTCTCCGACAGATTTAGAAACATGAAAAAAAATTAACCTTTCTTGGTGGTATATCTTTGTCTTTCAATGGTGTGGTGTCCTTGTCCAGGTTTTTGTCCTTTCCGGCTAGGTATTTTAGGGTGATGTGGTATGACTGGATGGTGTCCTTCAATGGTGGGAAGATTAATATAAGAATGTAATGGAAGGTGAGAGGGAAAGGATGGAAAGAGAGTACGAAAGGGAACGAGGGTTTGTCAGATAAGTCGTCGGAGAAGTGGTCGGAGATATTGATATTGTCGAATTAATTATTGATCATGGTGTGTCACTTAATTTTATAGGTTGAGACTGCGTTTTTATATATTTTAGATGTTGACAAATTGCTCTGTTTAGTTATATTTACCAACTTCTAAATTGTGTTTGGATCATGATCATTCTGTGTCCTATGATTTTTACAAAAAAATCTAGCATCTAAATATTTAACCAAAGTGGAAATTTATTCTATGGAAAATTAGCTATAATATTCCGGGTCACAAAATCAATTTGGCTACAAAAGGTATTCTCACTGACTTTGCTTGCTGCTTTTGTAATAATGATGATGAAGATGATATCCATCTTTTTCGTTCCTGTCCCTTTATCCAAAAAATTTGGAGTCTTAGTCCTCTGACTATTATCTCAAAAGTTGATGAATCCATATCTATGAAGGATTGGATTCTTTCTTATATCCTACTTTTTACTAGTAAGGATAGCTCATGTAGTCATAGAATTGTTGTGTTCATTGCAACTCTATGGGGAATTTAAATAGCAAGAAATAATCATCTTTTTCAAGGAGATAATTCTTCTGAGGCACGAGTGCTTGTGTCCATTGTTAATGCTATTTCTCAACATGATTGGTTTATGGATTTACAAATCATCAACTAAGATTTCTCCATCCTCCCGAATTACCTCCTCAGTCTCCGTCGGGCTTTGTTTCAATTCATATAGGTCAACAAGTGCAAAGTTCCCAAATTACTTATTTGGAAGTGGATGGATCTTGGTCCAAGGAAACTTTACATGTTGGTGCAGCGTGGGCTATCACTAATAGTTTGGATGCTAAGAAATTGTTTGGAGCTACTTATTTCCTTGCATATTCAGCTCTTCAAGCGGAGTAAATTGCTTGCCTTCACTGTCTTCAATGGGCAATTGGTAATGAATCGAACTCCATACAAATCATTACCTATTCCACTGCGGTTATTAAGCTTCTTCACTCCAAAGGGTCCAGTAATGTTTTTCTTCAATGGACGGCTCAACATATCCTAAGTTTGGGTAGTAATCTTCCTTTTTGCTCTCTTCGAAAAGTCCCTCGTCAACAGATTCAAAAAGCTCATAGTTTAGCTAACTTTTTTAGAAGTTCTATTTAATTATGTTTGCTTTTAGTTTTTAGATGTAGCCTGTGCAAAAAAAAAGGAGGTGATAGGCTAAAAAAGGAATATGTTGTAGGTCTTCCGATATCTAAGAAATCATATAAAAAGCGAATTTTATTGTCACACTTATGTGTACCGCTATTTGGTGCCACTTAAATGTAGTATGAGTGAGTAAGGGTTGAATCCAATTAAGAGAATATTGTTTCTTGTTCACAATTGTATCTAATATGTAATTACCAAATTGAAGAGGTATTTTTAAGGCTTTTCAAGAGTGATTTCAAATAACTACAAAAATATTGAGCTTTTAAAATACGGTTTTTTCACCACATACCCCTGAAATTTTTTTTTTGCACCGTATACCCTCGCAAGTTTCCAAATTCACCATATACCCATCACTTTTCAAAAAATACATCAAACTACCCTTAATGACCAAGGGCGTTAACGTCCGTTAGTCATTAACCCCTAATCCCCCCTAATCCTAATTAATTGATCTAAACCTAAGCTAAACCCTAACCCTAACCCCCTAATCTAATACCCTAACCCTAACCACCCAACCACCACCCTCCCCCACCCCTTATCCCTTCCCTCCACTGCCCCACCACCCCCGAAGCCCCTCTCCCCCATAGCCCCCCTCCCATCCACTTCCCCGCGGCCGCGCAGTCCCTCCCCTCCCCTTCCCCCTGCAGTGCAGCCCCCTCCCTCCCCTTCCCCTACGGTTGCGCACCCCCTCCTCCCCCTCCCCCAGCAATCGCGCATGACCCCCTCCCCTCCTCTCCCCCCGCAATCGCGTACCCTTGAAACCCTCGCTTGGTTCGATTTTGGGGCGTTTTAAAGTTCAAACTTTTTCGAATTTTTTTTTTCATTTCAGGGAAAGGAGGGGGAGAGGGGTAATGCGGTGGTTGCGGGGGAAGGGGAGGGGAGGGGGTTTACGCGACCGCAAGGGAAGGGGAGGGGGCTGCAGGGGTGCGGTTTGCGGGGGAGGGCATGCGGGGTGGAGGATGGGGGATGGGGCCGCGGGGTGTGGGGCGGGGGAAGGGGGCTACGACTGTGGTGGGGCGGGGAGGGTGGGGGAAGGGGTGGGGTGGGGGAGGGTGGTGGGTGGGAGGCTAGGGTTAGGATTAGGGTATTAGATTAGGGGTTAGGCTTAGAGTTAGGTTTAGTTTAGCTTAATTAGGGTTAGAGGAGGGATTATGGGTTAATAACTAACGGTGTTAGACTTCCGTTAGTCATAAGGGTTGGTTGATGTATTTTTTAAAACGCCGAGGGTATATGGTGAATTTGGAAACTCAAAAGGGTATATGGTGCAAAAAAATTTGTCAAGGGTATATGGTGAAACAAACGTTTAAAATAATACTGAAAATTTAAAATTACCTTGAGTTTCGACAAATACTATTAAAACTTTAAAAGTTACCTTGAACGTCTAGAAAATTACATTGAAACATTAAATTTGGTTCAATAACTTTAACTTTAACTTAATTAGCCTTAATTAAAGGACTATAATTTATAAGTAACTTGAGTCCAGAGAATGCATAATTAGATCTAACACGCAAGGTTGTCAAAATCGCGATTCTACTTTAAATCGGAATGGCCTGTCAGAATCGGATCGTAAAATCGAATCGTAAAATCGTGAGATTCTACGAATTTTGCGGGAATAAGATTCTATGATAAAATATGTAAATTGTTTACCTATTTTTTCAATGAACAACACTAAAAATTCAATTTTATGCGTAATGATATCAATATGAGATGAAAAAGGACGCCATCAATAAAATTAAAGTAAATCCCACAACAAACCTTCCAAAAGAACATTGTCTACAACAAAATCAATTAATCCAAACCATAACAAACCAAATCAGCACCTTAAAAGAAATCTCCAAAAAACTCCATACTCCAAACATCACATAAAGTAAATTATTAATAACCGTACAAACTAAAAGAAACACACAAAAAATCGAGATAAAATCCAAAGCGGTTCCACAAAACAAGCGCGGACATAATATAAACAAAATCAAAGATCAAACAACTCAAGAACCAAAATTAATTTGAAGTAATAAATGAACAAAATTACTAAATACGAAAGAAATAAGACAAAAATGAGTAAAGCAAGAACACCTGTGATTCTTGAAGTAGTAGGAGAGAGAGACGGAGTAGAAACCAGCATCATCCTGAAGATTTGAGGCTCGAACTTGTGCAAATGGAGTCCAAAATGTCGGATTTTCCTGACCCGTTTGACCTTGTGATTGCTTTGACGAACAGATCGAACCTGGGGATCACGAACTTGAAATTGAAATTCGGAAGGGAAAAATACCAAAAAAAATCGGTAACTAAATTACAATAGAAAGAAGTTCAGTTCAGTACTACTCGAAAAAATCGAAAATTATCAAAAAAAAAAAATCGAAAACTAAATTATCAATTAAAATTTTAAAACAACTATTGATGAGATCGAAAGAAAGAGATAATACGCAGCAAAAAATCGAAAATAATTACCTGGAGTGGACGAGTGGTAGTTGAATCTGAAGATTTGAAGAACTGAAGAACTGAAGAACTCAAGAACCGAAGGAGAGAGAGAATTGTGAGCAGCGTGTTTGAAGTGAGAGAAAATGGGTGAGCAGAGTGAGCAGCGTGTTTGATGAGGGTGAGAGAAAATGGGCCTGGCCCATTTTTTTTAATCCCCAGCTACAAGAATCAATATAATGGGCTAAAAAGGTAGAATCGGTAAAATCGGTTAAAAATCGCGATTTTACCGATTCTAACCGATTCTACCGATTTTACATGCGATTTTTTCAAAAACCGATTCTAAGTGCGATTTAAATCTTTTGGCGAAAATTAAATCGTAAAATCGTACGATTTTACGATTCAAATCGTGATTTTAACAACCTTGCTAACACGGGCTTTGGTTTTTCAATGGAGATATTTGGACCTCGAGGAGAGATTTTTTTGCATACCCTTGTGCAACTAGTCTATATTTAGTTCTAGCTAGACAATCAATGAAGGGGTGCCCGAACTTTCGTTTTGATCATTCTTTGTAGGTTTTCAATCGAGCTGGTTTTTGTATCACATTGGTTGAGTTGTAATAAGACAAAAGTTTTTATGTCTTTGGTTTAGGGTCAATGAGATAAAAGATACAAATGGGATAAATCATGAATAATGGAGTTAGTCATAAAGTAACAATAGATACATTAAATTTTTAAGATAAGGAAGAAAAATTAGACTGACAACCTATTTCATCCTTATATCGTAGGAGAAAGGTAACTAAGAGATTGTTGTAACTCACTATCAAATTCAACTAACATTATTTACTTGCATTTCTAGTTTATTTATGTTATTTCGCATATTAAAATTTTTTGTGGTCTAGGAACCTAGATTCACACATATCACAATTATCTCTATATTATTTTCTACTTCCAAGCTCTACATATTATTTTAAAGTGGCTAGGTTTCCGTTGAATATGGCGTGCAAAAAGGTGATATACAATTACTTGGCCTAGATATTAGTCTTTCGAGTGAATGAATAAACAAACATTCAAAAATTATGTAGCAATTTGGTTAAGTGGTATCGATCACTGAAATATGCTCTTTCTAAGGAAAAACTTAGTTGTTGAAATAGAATTATTTGGCCTAGATATTAGTCTTTCGAGTGATTGAGTAAACAACCCTTTAATTGTTGTGTAGGAATTTGGTTATGTTGTATACTTGTATCGATCACTAAAATATGCTCTTTCTAAGGAAAACTTAGTTATTGATATATCTTGAAGAAACCTAGAAGGCTTGTTAATTTGTTTGCCTTAAAGCAAACAACATTATAGATGTTTCTCACTTCTTCGTAATGATAATATTCCGACCAAGAAAAAAATGTGTACTGTCCTCCATTTTTCCCTTGCATTGTACAAACAATTGAAACATGGACATATCTCTAGGCCATATTGACCATTGAATGGTCATGTTTCCAAGTAAGTACTTAATTAAACGACTCACATCCCATTATTAGTAAGTGATTTTTTTGTTTGTTAGAGAGCGAGTTAGCAATTTAGCACATTGATGTAGACGAGATTTAATCATAAGTTTTGGGTACCACCTCTACAAAATTAGTAGGTGATTTGAAAACACTAAAAGAGAATGAGGCAAAGGAATTATGTGGACAACTACTAGAAAGAAAACTTGACTCATGTAGCTTACCTCCATTTGGAATTTAAGACTCTGACATTATTAATTGTTGTATTATAGATGCAAATTTCTACTAAAAAATCAATTTTAGTGCAATTTTTTATTTATAAAAACCAATTAGCTTTACTCTTTTATTTTGATGCCCCCACAAAACCACAACTCTACACTCAATTTAGTGAATAATCAAGTTAATTGCCGAAATTTACACAATATAGAAAAAAATAAAATCTTCGATTATATATCCAACAATTACAATATTTAAATTCTACGACCAAATATTAATAAATATATTCAAATCAATTTTATATTTATAGTTAAGGAAAATCACAACGATATAAAAGTAGTACTTCTCCCATCTTTAAATACATGCAACATTTGTTGCCCACACGCTATTCAGTATACTACTTTATTTCTTAATTTCTTTACTTATGTGTAAGAAAAAATTATAAAAAGTTGATATTAAGAAAGTAAGCATTCAACTGAATCAAATAAAATCATAATTGACTATATTTTTCTCAGACATTTTTTAGCAAAAATGAGATAAAGTTGGTAGATATATAATAGTTCCTCTGTTTTTTTTTTATTTTACCATTTTGACTTTTGACACAATTCACAAATTTGACTTTGATCATCTTCAATTACTTATATATTTCTTTCATTCTTTTTCCATTCCAACAATTACTACTTTGAGTTGTTTCACATCCTATTGCAACAATTTCTTTGTTGGTAAAAAAAAAACAACTTTAGTTGACAATATTACCCTTAATTTATCTTATTAAAACCATCATTAATTACCCACTTTACTTTATAAAGTTGTTTATATTTTGTTACGGATTTTTTTCTCACTTACTCTAGTTGATTAAAGGGGTATCTTTATGCTAAATTACCAAACCTTTTCTCTTCCTTAAAAACCGTGCCAAACTCATTTTTGCAATAGACTAATAACGGATGAAGTATATGGAAAAATATTAGTCATGTGATATCTTGTTGTATTCTTTTGATATAGTTTTTACTTATACCTAATCAAAGATAAAAATTATTTACAATTGTGTTTTGCTAAACGTACAAACAAAGTTGTTAAAATCGAGATTCTAGTTTGAATCGGAAACGACCTTTAGAATCGAATCGTAAAATCAAATCGTAGAATCGTAAGATTCTACAAACACGTATAATCAAGATATTGCACTCAATCTTCATTGAATGTACTAAATTTATAAGTTAAAAAACCTAAAAATTGGAAAAAATAGTTGTTTACCCACTATATTAGCAATAACTAACAATATATATCTATTATTTTCTTTGTTAGCATGATTTAAATTTGCGAGGTTTTCGCTAATCAAAAGAAATGTATAGAATCGTGTAGAATCGTGAATCGAATCGTCTACTATATTTTGAATCGTAAAATCGTAAGATTTTAAGATTTGAATCGCGATTTTAATAACTTTGCGTACAAAGAACAAATGGTAAAAGTAAAAGACAACCGAGAAAGTAGTGGTTTTTTTTTGAAGGGGAGAAAGTAGTAGTTACTAACCTACTATCTCCGTTCTTTTCCTATTGCAATAATTACCATTTTTGGTAGTTACATATCTATTACAACAATTTCACTTTTGGAAAAAAAAAAACTCTAGTTGACAATATTGCTCTTACTTTATCTTACTAAAACATCATTAATTACTCACTTTACCTCATAAAGTTGCTTTTAATTCATTAAGAATTGATTTCTCTCCTACTCTAGTTGATTAAAGAAGTACCTTTATGCTAAACTACCCACTTTTTTCACTTTCTTAAAAACCGTACCCAAACCCATTGTTGCAATAGAAAAAAACAGAAGTAGTATTAGTTATTGTGCAAGTATTATCTCACTTTGATTTTACAATAAAATAAAGTATTATCTCCAAGTTGAACCTTGAACTTCCCCCACAAAGTCCAGGTTCTCTTCCCCAAACTCTTTTTCTCTCTATCCCCAAACTCTCTCCTCTCTATCTCCCCTATATCTTCCTACCAAACCCAACTCAAAACGCGCCTCTACTTCTCTTAACCTCCATAACTGTCAAAACAACTACTAACTCACACAATTCCACTTCAATGGACCCTCAATAACAAACACACCAATTCACTCAAAACCTACAAAACAAAAAATTCAATTAATCTGTACCAATAAATCCAGAATTTATAACAGAAAAAATGGAAACCCAAAAAGGGTTCACTTATCTTGGCCGAAATTTCAGCGACCTTAAACTCAATGACAACTCTTCCTCCGCTTTTAGCGACTGCAACAGCGACAGGTCCGGCGAGTTTTCATGCGCGTCGTCGGAAAGTCGCCGGAAACTATGGCTATCTTGCGCCGGCGCAGCCGATGATTTCTCCGACGATCTCATCCGTCAATTAGTTTCCGGCTTAGAATCCTCTTCAATCGACGACCAGAAACAAGCCGCCATGGAAATACGGCTTCTAGCTAAAAACAAGCCGGAGAATCGGCTTAAAATCGCCTTAGCCGGCGCAATCAAGCCGCTTATTTCGCTTGTTACCTCAGCCGATCCTCAGCTTCAAGAATACGGCGTCACGGCGATTCTTAATCTCTCTCTTTGCGACGAGAATAAGGATCTTATTACAACTTCCGGCGCAATCAAGCCGTTGGTTCGCGCCTTGAGAACGGGGACTTCAACGGCTAGAGAAAATGCCGCCTGTGCGCTCCTTAGGATATCACAGGTACAGTCAGTGGCGGATCTTGAATATTTTAATTTTTTAACGAGGACGAACGTGTATCGTTTAAGAGTTGAATCCTTAACCATTATGCTACGATTGCGAGTTTTTTTTATATATGATGAGTATGATATAACGCAGGTGGATGAGGACAAACCTCGAGGTTCTATTTTAAAAGTTGAATCCTTAATCATTATCATCAGTGGCGAATTTGAAGATTTTAGTTTTTATGAGGACGAACTTTTATCGTTTAAGAGTTGAATCCTTAACCATTATGCTACGACTGTGAGTTTTTATATATATGATAAATATAATATAACGCAGGTGGATGAGCACAAGGCATTGATCGATTTTAGTTTTGATGAGGACGAACATATATAGTTTAAGAGTCGAATCCTTAACCATTATGCGAGTTCTTATATAAATATTCCCTTCGTCTGTAAAATAGACTTCTCATTTCTAATTTTGGCACTATTATAATATAACGCAGGTGGATGAGCACAAGGCATTGATCGGAAGGTCAGGAGCAATCCCAGCTTTAGTAGATCTATTGGAGAACGGAGGATTTAGAGGGAAGAAGGATGCATCCACTGCGCTTTACTCTTTATGCTCAATTAAAGAAAACAAGATGAGGGCGGTTGAATCAGGGATCATGAAGCCTTTGATTGAATTGATGGCGGATTTCGGTTCGCATATGGTAGATAAATCGGCGTATGTGTTGAGCTTGTTGGTGGCGTTGCCGGAGGCTAGAGCGGGGTTGGTGGAGGAAGGTGGGATTCCAGTGTTGGTTGAGATTGTGGAGGTTGGTTCGCACCGACAAAAGGAGATTGCGGCGGCGATTTTGCTTCAATTGTGTGAAGATAGTGTTGTTTATCGGACTATGGTGGCGCGTGAGGGTGCTATTCCGCCGTTGGTTGCGTTGTCTCAGTCGGGTACTAGCCGGGCCAAGAGGAAGGTCAGTTTTCTTTGTTATTGCTTTTTTTACTATTCTTTATTCACACATTTTCTATATTTTACGCTTCTTGTATGACGGTTTCGCACCCTTTTTGCAATGCGACCCTCTCACAACCACAAACCACGAAATAAACAAAGAGTTCATTCATCATATACTCGGGGTGTACTATATACATGATATACTTCCAAAATTAATTTTTGCATATCTGCTCATTTAGAAATCTCCTTTTTAGTACATTTTACTCATTTAGATTATTTTAAATGAGCAAAAAAAATAGCATTGGGTGTACCGTGTTCACGCTACATGTATAATAAAATTTGTAGAAAAACAAAAGTGCTTGGAATTCAATTACATAAAAAGGGATGTAAATTTATTTGACTTATAATAATAAATAATTGATTGCATCACATAAGATATAGTAGGAGATACAACGGTTATATAAAATACTTTTGTCATCTTTCAAACTATTGTTATTTTTAGTTTGGTGTTCTTTTCTCCTGTTCTTTTTGGGTTGGTAGCTACGGAAATACTTTAAACTGTTTAAATTAAAGTCCAATTATTAAATGGTTAGAATCATGGATCTAAATAATGATAGTTTTGGCCGCCCATTGCTATAATTTTGTGTATTATTGACTTAAAATTTTGTTTTTATATCAATGTTGAGAAAATGAACTTTCATTTGGAGATGTATGGAATAAATATCTTTGAAGTAGTCTAATTGAAGACGTGTCAATTGTCAACAGCAACAATTTTCAAAGTTTTAAGGAACAAGAAAAGAGTATCTTAGTATATATGCTAAAGATTTTATTATTTGTGAATTTTGTTAAGTTTGATATATTTGCAAATTGCAAGTCCCTATTGGATGATTCTGTTGCTAGTTGCATTGGTAGGTTTTTCAGTTACACTAAAGTTCAAATAGTTTGAAGTACACTACAATTATTTTCAAACAACAGGATTAGTTGGTGTACCGTGTACTTTGATAAAATGATCAATGAAACTAAAAGTAGAAGGAATCAGGTCAAATAGTGTATTAATTTACCTATTTAGCTTAACTTTGTACCGACTTCTAAGTTCTATGTTTTTGAGTTTTTAAGGTAAATAATAGTTACATCCAGAAATTTGTGTTTCTTGTAATTAGTTAGTCATGACACTTTCTAATACTTCTTCTGCCTCAAAATAATTGTATTATAGGTCGTTTGTACATATTTTAATAGGCATGAAAAGATTGGTAGGTAATTGTGGTTCTAATTTTAGAGAATAAAACAATTAGAAATATGTTACTACCATAAAGGAATAGAATAGAATAGAATAGAATTATATAATTTGAGACATTCCCTAAAAAAAGATGCAAGTTATAATTAAAAAGGGAGGGAGTAGAAAAAATTTGAGACATTCACATACACTAACTTAGTGACAAAGAAAGGGACAGATCTAAGTAGGAAGTAGGAAGTTCCCAGTCAGTCACTAACGTGAATGGTGGAAAATTGAGGTGTATGCTAGAGGTTCATTACACCGTCATGTGTAAACTGATTACTGGGTCCAAATTGGAGAATCCTTGTCAAATTGTCAGTTTCACCAAATATATAGCATTCTTACTTTCTTACCCACTCTAGAAAATCAGGCCGACGCCTATCTCATTAACTCAGGCCGAATAACCTTCTGGAATATCCGGACTATATTTTAGGAGTATAGCTAAATAAGATCAATGGAAATAGATGGAGCTATATGCACGTGGAATTACCTAAATGCTATTTCTCTCTTATTTAGTAACAAATAGTTTGCTAGTTACTCTTTTTTATATCTTACGGCTAAGATATGATAGTTGTCGTATTAATTTATTTCTTGGTCGAAAAATGGTACACTTTCTTCGATAGTGAAAATTCTTTAGTAGTCAGAATAAATTGGGACAAATAGAGTATACACAGTAGATATATTTTTTAGGTGAAGGAGTGTATAGTACTAATAGTAGTTTAATTAAAAAGATGGGTTCATCATTATTTTGGACCATTACATTTATTAGTATATCATGGTCAAATATGACTGTCCAATAGAATCATCCTCTAAATGGTCTTGTCCTTTACTCTACTGAACCAAAGGTTTGATATCAAGTACTACTCCATGTGGAAGTTACGTTTAGTGCCTTTTGAGCCTAAAATATTGAATTTCAAGGCTAACTTTAGATGGTAATTATTCTCGTAATTATATTAATTTAATAGGTTAAAAACATTGGAAAATGCCCAAAGGGTTATTTCATGAAAAATATTTTACCTTAAGATAAAATAATATTAAAAGCAATTCTCTCCAAATCTATTAGTAAAATTTCTAATAAATAAATTTGCTGTGCAATTACTGAATTTTATTGAATACAGTACTTAATAAACTTATATTTATTGATCGAAATCTATTTGTATTGATTTATTTCTTTTTAAAGCTTTTCTAGACTTCTAGTATTGCTTAGTTAGTCAATGATATTATTTACCACGTGTTCTACAATTGGAGATTCGTGGTCTGTCGTTTTAGAAGTTAACAACGTCCACTAACTCTTTCAACCTTACTTAATCACACTTTAATGCATAGAGCTTTCTCATTTTACTGTTCAGAGAATATTTTGCCAATTATGTCCTCTATGATTTTTTTTGTGAATTTAATAATATTACACGCCAAGATATGAAATTACTGCTTACGACAAATGGACTCAAGGTAACTTTTACAGTGAAAAAAAGAAGATGGTGAATGTATTATGCATTTATGCCAATTAATAGTACTGGATGTTATTCAGTAGCTATCGAGGAATGGATGCCGTTAATTTTACTCCTGTTCTTTGGAAAAAAGTTATTTAGGAAGTATATATACTTTTTGTTTGGAAAGCTATGTTGGTCTCCTCATTTTTTTGAGTATATATATATACTACCAACAAATATTTATGAATATACGATTTATTGGTCCTGTTCGCTTCACTTTATCTATAATGAACGATCTTAAATATTTACTTACGGATTTTTAGTGATTGAAAGTGCATTTTGCTTGTTAAATCTTATTAATCCCAAATTTTGCTAATCTCTAGTGTATTTATCTTATGCATTTAACCGATTATTACTGATAAGAACTTGATTTAATTGATTGGAACTGATATTTACTGTTAGAAATTAACTTTTGCTTACTAAAACTTATTTTTACTTGATAGTAGTATCATTTAAGGTGGAGTGAACATGGTCAAAATAAGTCTAGTATTATATTTTTTGTTGGGTCATTGTCATTCTTTTTTTCTTTAAAACACATGTTCAAAATGGTTGAACTTTCACAATTAAACCAGACAAGGACAGTTTCCGTGAAGATGATGGAACATCAATTATTAATATTTTATATTATGTAACAATTATGAACTCAATTAACATATGATGTCGGAGATAATTGCTAAATACTATTACTCGTAATTTAGCATAAATTCTGAAACAATTAACGTGTCTTCATAGTGAGCATCAATAATTAGGTGACAACAATGTGAAATGAACCTTTCAAAGATAGATGAGAGGGAACAGTATAATTTAGCGAATATTGAAAAGGGGTGGCTGGCATTTTATGCATATGAATAATGAATGAATGTTATCTTGTTATGTTTTGGGGGCTTCCCTTTTTGTTGGAAGTTAGTTCAATACTTCAATGACATTATATAATATGCTAATGTTGCTGTGAATTGTGGGACAGGCGGAGACATTGATTGAGCTTCTACGGCAACCAAGATCCGGCAACGCCGCTGCCAGAGACATTTGATTATGTCAGTTATTTCTGTCCCACATGCCCTCCGTCCTTCACCCATCTTCATTATTCTCCCTTCTCTTGCGCGCGCTCTCTGTTTCTATTCTCCTTTTTTTTTCGTGTTCTTCGCTAATAGTGTGCGTGCGTGCGTGTGGGTGTGTCTATTTCTTATCTTTTAAACTCGTGATACTTTTCATGAGTGAATTGCCCTCTTTTTACGGAGGGTGTTTTTTTTCCTTTTTTCTCTTGGAGCGAGGGTGTGTGGAAAAGGAGACGGGGTTTGTGTTTGATGTGTGTAAATACACTTGGAGAAGTTGTTTTGTACTATGGAAATATATCTAATATCTATAGCCTGTCTCTGAGATAGAGATAGGGGGAAAAATTTATATATATAGAAGAAAGAAGAACGAAGAAAAAAAAAACAAAAAGGAAAAATATTAGTGAAAGTGAAAAAGAAAGGAAAAGAAACTACAGTGTAAATAGTTTTGTTTCCATGTTTGTAAAGAGAAGAAAATGAGCAAAAATTTTGTGAGAGATGTTGGAGTCTCCTTTAATGTTATTACTAATATATTATTGTTGCCTTTTTTATTTTTGTGTTTCCTTTCTTTGGAAACTTTTTTATGTCTTTTGGATGCATGGGTCTAGAATTTGTGCATTTTCGTAAAAGAAAGTTAGCAGTTTCCCGTATGTTCTACATTCATCACGCAATCGTATTAACTTTACTTTTAATTATTTAAAAGTTCCTCTAATTGTGCTTTAAATAAAGATAAATTAGGTAGTTGCACTTGCATCATTTACTAATTAGAATATATGAAAAGCAAATGCTATCAAGATAAGAAACTAGAAAGTACTACTATTGGCTTTAACGGAATTAAGTTGTAAGAAGAGACTTAATTTTTTTTCTTTTTTGTTGGCATCATTGCGCACTACTTTTTAAAAAGCGAATTCTCTCATATAAGTTGAACAACATATAAAAAAAAGCCATGGTTACTAATTGGTGACTTGGTGAGTAATGAGTTGATTATGCTACTGATTATAAAGGTGGCTATTATATAATGGCGTTTTCCACGTGTAGTGCTTTGCCTTTGTGTTCATCTTGGAAGCTGTACCTCGTTAGTGCTGTTGTGGGGGACATGGAGACTATGAACACTATACTGACCTAAACTTCAGATTCTAGAAGAATTTCATTTTTGATTTGCACACTAATTTAGTGCTCTTGTTTTGCCTTTGAGAAGATTCTGTTATAGCTCTTATCTTAGACCTAGTTAATAAATTGGGTTGCCCAATGTTAGAAAGTTTTTTATTGAATAGGATTGTTTATTTTATTTTTCTTTGAATTGGTAAGATGAATTGCTCTATCAGACCGGAACCTCACATAAGTCAATTCGGCCTGGGTTAGCAGACTAGACACTCTGAGAGCTCTTTATTAGATACTAAAAAAGGTGGAAATTCTAAGCCAAATACTCTGCAACAAAGAAAGCATATAGCCAAAAAAATTAATGGATGTTCGAAACTTGATAATGACTCGTAACCTGCATGTTCGGATCTGCTATTGGTCTGTTTAAAGTTTCTCAATAACGATCATACCAGCTATTGACCTGCACCGACCAAATCCGACCCACCCAATAAGGTTAGGCCGGTATGAATGTAAACCCTCGGTTTTTCAACACTTATTTGGGAGCTTTATATTATTTTCTTTTGAAAGCGAAAATAAATTTGCAACTTTTTATAGAAGTATTTAAGTAAATCTTTAATGAAAAATTAGGTGAGAATAAGTTGGTTTTCAACTCACCTTACAACATCATGGTACGGGATTCGAGTCATCCTAAATTCCCAACAATAGTTGAGGTTTAGGGAGGTAGAGGGAAGGGGTATATCTTCAAGCCATGGGCTGGGCCTTGAGAAAATGCAATTGCACACCCATGTGTTTCTCGTACCCGACCAAAAAACAGTCTTTAATGTTTGGAAGAACATAAGCTCTTTACTCTTCCTCCACGTTATATTTGACTATCCAGCTAACTTTACTCATTCTATATTACAGGGGCGGGGCAAACATTTTCGGGGCCCTATGCAATTTATACAATCGGGTCCTTGTTCCTCATTATAAATTGGGCTTTTATGGGAAAGTTTACCCTAATATTAGACCTCAAACTAGCACAATATATATAATCCTTTTTAATCAACAATAATACTTTATCTCTCTTAATAGCACCCTAATATAACTTGACCCTAATATATTTACAAAGTTATAAAGCAATGATTATTTCCAATGATGATTAATTATCCCCGGATTTAAGGTCATTTTTCCTTAAATGTCGAAACAAATTCCAAGAATGGAAAAAATAGTAAAAAAAATGTTGGAATTTTTGCCTCTGCTAACCCTTGCAATAATCGAACCACACTCCTCTCACAAATAGCATAGCTTTGAGCCTTTGACCACTAGTCTAAACATAACTTGTCAATTTATTTTTACACATTATATAATTAACCAATTTTTGGGCCCTATTTTTTTTAGGGGCCCCAAGCGGTCGCCGTTACTGCATGGGGCATAAACCGCCCCTGCTATATTAATAACTTTACTCATTCTATATTATCATCTAAAATATCTATACACTATTTTACTATTCAAAAAAAAATATCTATACACTATTTTAGGTTCTTCTAGATAATAATAATAATACACAATTTCCAAAAAAAAGAGAGAATAATAATACACTTTAATTCGTCAATTTCAAATTCCTATAAAATAAAACTTACTCAAAACAAGTGCATGACCTCAAACAACATTTAACGTGGAGGGAAACATAAAGCAAGTGATTTAAAGCAGTGTGGAGTCACTGAATTCAAAGCTCATTATGTTCATCTCTTTGCAAGTAATAAGTAGAGCCATAAAGCAAGTGATTTGAAGCACTGTGGAGTCATTGGATTGAGTTTTAAACCTCCAAAGTTGGGGTCTCAAACCTGAAATCCAAAATTAAGAGTAAGAGTTGAGTTAGAGAGGAATTATGTGAGTTAAGTTCTTAGTGAAAAATCAAAACTTAATTATATGCTGGAATTGGTTTATGTACGAAGAATTAATGTACAAAGGGATGCACGAGATTAGTCAAGAAAGTACGGTAAAACTTCATGCTTCTGGTTCATCCCCAACTTTAATTTAGTACGTGTTCGGTAGAAATTTGTCATTCCAATTTTAAGGGGGTGAACTACTTTAAAAACCGAAATTGAATTATGTTTTTGAGTTGATAGGTAAGGGATTTTATACCATATTTTTAACGGTTTTTTCATCATATACCCCTGACTAATTTTTTTTTGCACCGTATACCCTTTCAACTTTCCAAATTCACCATATACCCCTCACGTTTCAAAAAATACATCAACATGCCCTTTTGACTAACGGAAGGCTAACGCCGTTAGTCATTAACCCCTAATCCCCCCTCTAACCCTAATTAACTACCCTAAACCTATGCCAAACCCTAGCCCTAATCCCTAATATAATACTCCACCCCTTACCCCACCCACTCCCCACCCTTACCCCAGCAGCCCACCCACCCCTCTCTACCCCACCACCCGAAGCCCACCCCCCATTCCCCACCCAAAGCCCTCCCTCCCTACTCCGCAGCCCCTCCCCCCTCCCCTCCTCCCCACCGCCCCCGAAGCCCCTCTCCCCACTCCCCGCAGCTACCTCTCCCCCCCCCTCGCATCTCCCGACTCAATTTCCCCTCCCCCGTAAACTCCCGGAGAAGAACAAAAAATGCATGAAGGGGGGTTCGATTTTCGCGCATCCGGATTCTTTGTGGCGGGTAGGGGGCTCGATTTTCGCGCATCCGGGTTGTTGTGGTGGGGAGGGGGGGTTCACGATAGGGGAAGGGGCGGGGAGCGGCGTTCGCGCAGCGGGGAAGGGGAGGGGGAGGGAGCGGCGTTCGAGCAGCGAGGAAGGGGAGGGGAGGGGGTTCGCACAAAGCAGGGGCGGGGAGGGGGAGGGTCGGCGGGGGTAGGGGAGGGTGGTGGTGGTGACGAGGAAAGGGAGGGGGAGGGGGTCGGTGGGTTAAGGGGAGGGGGTGGTGGTGGTGAAGGGTTAAGGGGAGGGGTGGTGGTGACGGGTGAAGGGGAAGGGGGAGGGGGGTTAGTGGGTTAAGGGGAGGGGTGGTGGTGGTGACGGGTGAAGGGGAGGGGGGTCAGTGGGGTAAGGGGATGGGTGGTGGTGGTGACGGGGTGGTGGTGATGGTGATGGGGTGGTGGTGACGGGGGTGGTGGTGCGGTGGGGTAAGGGGTGTTTAGGGTTAGGGCCCAAATTAGTGGTTAGGGTTAGGGCCAAAGTTAGTGGTTAGGGTTAGGGCCCCAAGTTAGTGTATTAAATTAGGGTTAGGGTTAGAATTAGGGTTTGATTTAGGTTAGTTAATTAGGGTTAGGGGAGGATTAGGGCCTAATGACTAACGGAAGTCTAACACTGTTAGTCAAAAGGGCATGTTGATGTATTTTTTGAAACGTCAGGGGTATATGGTGAATTTGGAAAGTTGAAAGGGTATACGGTGCAAAAAAAAATTAGTCAGGGGTATATGGTGAAAAAACCGTATTTTTAATGTATGAGTTGTTTGGAAAAATTTGAAAGAAAGTGGCTTGAAGTTGCCTTGTTTAGTTGAAAAACAACAAAAATTGGGCCAAGTGTAAACTGAGTGAAAAAATGTGTGACATGCTATGTTTGAGCTTGATTTGGGTGATGTTCTTTAGTGATTCTATGTGCATCATGTGCTTAGATGTGAAATTCATGAAGTATTTAGCATGTTATTAGTTGTGCAATATGCCTACTGTTGGAAGTTCAACAATGCTCAAAGTAAGAAATACCCCTTGTCCCACATGGAAGAAAATAACAAGTATCTCCTTTGTTTATATAGGAAAGTACATTAAAACATCTTGTTTGATAATGGGCTAAAAGGATTGGTAACCACACACGCACGCTTGCGCCAGCCGGGCTCTGGGCGAGCTGTGGGTATGTGGTCCTTTTTGGACCCCAATCAGTTTTGACTTGTCGCTAATTGCAAGAATCTCGTCTTGCCATTATTAGCGTGATTCTTAGCCGTTACATACGAGATTTCTGCCTTGATTACTTCCCTTATTTTTAGCCTTTCCGTTTTTCATTGCTTTGTTCATCTTATAAAATCCGGTTCTTCCCAACAGTTATCATACACAGAAAAAACCTAAACACACTCTCTAAAACCTTTTCTCTCTGTTATTGGGCAACGTTCTGATCTCCAACCGTGGCTTGTGAGTGGACACAATCTATGGTGCTGTACTAATCCTGGAGAGTGATCGCGGTGGTTCTACATGCACCGGGGTAGAACAAAATCGTCTTTTAGGACAGTGGCTCTCCCACGTTGCAACGATCTTATTTACATCCTCATTACTGTAAGTTTTTATTATTTTACAACAATCTAAAAGACGATTATGGCTTCCAAATTCACTATTCCTGACATGTCCAAACTAGAACCTTTAGATGGTAAAAACTATAAACGTTGGGCTATTAGGATGCAATTTCATTTGGAACAAATTAATGTTGCGTATGTTCTTGAGGATGTAATTTTACCTTCTGATGAAATTGAAAAATCTGAATTTGAAGCGAAGTTTGCTGAGGATGATAGAACTTGTAAGGGCATGCTGTTGCACCATATGTCTAATGCTCTGCTTGATATATATATGTTGTTTGATCATGCTAAGAACATTTGGGATGTACTTAAAGGGAAATATGGGACTGATGATGCTGGAACCAAACGTTATTGTGTTAGTAAGTGGTTAGGCTTTCAAGTCGATGATGAAAAACCTATAATTGACCAAATTCATGACTATGAGAATATCTGTATTGATATGGCTGGTGAAGGACTTTGTATTTGTGATATTACCCTTGCTATAGTGTTGATTGAACAACTGCCTCCATCATGGAAAGACTTTCGTAACCAGTTAATGCATAAAAAGACAGACTTAACCTTAGAGGAGCTCATAGGTCACCTGAAAATTGAGGAAGAAAATCGTATTAAGGATAAAGGGACCAATGTCTTTGGCGGTTCTTCTAAGGCAAATCTGGTGGAACCTAAGACCTCTCAAACCATTCTGGTAAGACCTTTAAAAAGGATTTCAAACCCCAAGGAGTACAAAAATACAAATTCAGGGGAACTGTCATAATTGTGGTAAGCCTGGTCATAGAGCCACAGATTGCAGAAGTAAGAAGAAAACTGGGCAGAACCAAGCTAACATTGCTGAAACTGTTGATAACATTGTAGCTGTTGTGTCAGAGGCAAATCTGGTAGGTAATGTTACCGAATGGAGTGTTGATACTGGAGCAACGAGACACATCTGTACCAACCAGATTATGTTTTCAACCTATGACAAAACTGATGGTGAGAATGTATTCATGGGCAACTCAGCTTCTGCAAGTGTTCAAGGGAAAAGGAAGATAATTCTCAAACTCAGTTCTGGAAAGCTTCTCACTCTTACTAATGTTTTACATGTTCCTGAAATGCGTAGGAATTTAATGTCTAGTAGCTTGCTTATGAAGGCTGTCCTTAGACTTTCTTTTGATTCTGATAGGCTTGTTCTTACTCGCAATGGGGATTTTGTAGGGAAGGGTTTTTGTAATGGGGGGCTCTTTATTCTTGATGCTTCTGTTGAAACTATGAATAAAATGGCTAGTACTTATTCTGCTTATATTGCTGAGTCTATTGATTTATGGCATGCAAGGTTGGGTCATGTTAATGTTGCTTCTATTAAATGGCTTAAACATTTGAATTTAATTCCAAAATTTTCTAAGACTGAATATTCAAAATGCGAAGTATGTGTTGAAGCCAAATTTGCAAAGAAGCCATTCAAATCAATAGATAGACATACTGAAGTACTAGAGCTTGTTCATAGTGACTTCGGGGATTTTAAAAATCATGAGAGCAGGGGTGGTAAAAGGTATTACATTACTTTTGTTGATGACTGTTCTCGTTTTACTATAATTTATCTTCTCAGGTCAAAGGATGAAGCAGAGGAAATGTACCTCAAATACAAGGCTGAGGTAGAAAATCAGCTAGATCGAAAGATCAAGAGACTTAGGAGTGATAGGGGTGGAGAATATGACCCTAACTCTCTTAAGACCTTTTGTGAGCAGAATGGTATAGTTTATGAAATGACTGTCCCTTATACCCCTGAACAAAATGGGATTGCTGAAAGAAAGAATAGGACTCTTAAGAACATGATGAATGCCATGCTTATTAGTTATGGACTTCCTGATAATATGTGGGGGGAGCTATACTTTCTGCTTGTCATGTTTTGAACAGAGTACCCCACAAGAAAAACTAGACAAAACACCTTATGAATTGTGGAAGGGTAGAGCACCCAACCTGAAATACCTTAAAGTGTGGGGGTGTCTAGCGAAAGTTGGGGTTCCTAGCTTCAAGAGAGATAAAATAGGTCCAAAAATAGTTGATTCAATATTTATTGGATATGCTTATCAAAGTGTCTTTTCGTTTCCTTGTTAAAGGTGCTAACAACTCTTATGCGAGGTGGTAACATTATTGAATCAAGAGATGCAAAGTTCTTTGAACATATTTTTCCTATGAAATCCTCTTGCATTAGTAATGAATTGCCATCTTCTAGCTCTGCACCTAACTTATGTGCTGCTCCTTCTTTAGATAATCATGTTTCAGATTTGGAGTCAAGGAGAAGCAAACGGGCTCAAAAAGAAAACAGTTTGATCGGATTTTATTACTGCTTTCTTGACTGAACCTTATTTGATTGACTGTGATTTTGTCAATGTTTTCATTTTGGAAGACGATCCTAAAACTTATGATGAGGCAATGAGGTCCATTGATGCAGTATTTTGGAAAGAGCTATTAATAATGAACTTGATTCAATCCTAGGTAATAATACTTGGGAATTGACTGATTTGCCTAGAGGTTGCAAGCCCATTACTTGTAAGTGGATCTTCAAGAAAAAGTTGAAACCTGATGGATCCATTGACAAGTATAAGGCTCGAATTGTTGTCAGTGGTTTTACTCAAAAACATGGAATAGATTATTTTGATACTTATTCCCCTGTCACCAGAATTGCAACAATAAGAACTTTAATAGCTCTAGCTTGCATTCATAATCTTATTGTGCATCAAATGGATGTAAAAACTGCATTTTTGAGCGGAGATATAGAGGAAGAAATTTATATGACTCAACTTGAAGGGTTTTCAGTTCCTGGTCAAGAAAATAAAGTTTGTAAATTGGTCAAGTCATTGTATGGACTTAAGCAAGCAAGCTCCGAAACAATGGCATGACAAATTTGACAAAACTGTGGTAAGTAATGGTTTTCATGTATATGAAGGTGATTCTTGTGTTTACTCTAAGCATGATGCTTCTAGATGTGTTATCATTTGTCTTTATGTGGATGACATGCTAATATTTGGTACTGACTTGGATTGTGTCAATGAGACAAAGAATTTATTGAGCTTAAAATTTGAAATGAAAGACATGGGTGAGGCTGATGTTATTTTGGGAGTTAAAATTAAAAGAACTCCAAGTGGTATTTGTTTAAATCAGTCTCATTATGTACAAAAACTTCTTAAAAAGTTTGACTCATTTGATGTTGATCCAGTCAGAACCCCCTATGACCCAAGTTTTCATTTAATGAAGAATAAGGGTGATCCAGTATGTCAGTCCGAGTATACGAAAGTTATTGGAAGTGTTATGTTTCTTATAAATTACACAAGACCTGATATTATTTATGCGGTAAGTTGATTAAGCATGTACACTCATAACCCTAACAAAGATCATTGGGATGCTCTTCGACGGTTGCTTAGGTACCTTAAAGGTACCATGGATTGGGATCTACACTTCTCTAACTTTCCAGCTGTTTTGGAAGGTTTTTGTGATGCCAACTGGGTATTTGGTAATGATGAAATTAACTCCACTAGTGGATATGTTTTTACACTAGGTGGTGGAGTTGTATCTTGGAAATCATGTAAGCAATCTTGTACTGCTATGTCAACTATGGAATCTGAATTTATTGCTCTTGAATTGGCAGGTCATGAGGCAGATTGGTTGAGAAACTTGCTGGCAGATATTCCACTGTGGGGGAAGCCAGCTCCTTCAGTTGCTATGCACTATGATTCGCAAGCTGCTATTGTCGTTGCAAACAACCATGCCTACAATGGAAAGAAAAGACATATTCGTCTGAGACACAAGGCAGTTAAGGACCTTATGTCAAATGGAGTGATATCAGTGAACTATGTAAAGTCAGAAAAGAACACCGCGGATCCGCTTACGAAAGGCCTATGTAGAAAACTAGTTTTGGAAACATCGAAAGGGATGGGCTTGAGACCCACTGATTGAATTGTAAGTAATGAACTCCTACTCACTTTGAGTTCAAAGGAGAAGATAATGTAATAATTCGGAAGCACTGAAATTTATTTTTCCATCCCTAGATGTTTGTTGTGAAAGTGCTTGCAACATTGTGAATGAGGATGAGCAAAAGGCTCTTAATGAACCCATATCCATATGTTTGGTGGTGTGATGTAGCTCACACTTGATGGGATTCACCTATTTAGGTGTGGAAGTGCGGTCGCTTCCTATGAGAATTGCTTGGGTCGATTCTCTAGAACACCTATGAGTATCCAGGTATTGGACGTATGGTCAGTATAAGGCGTCATTGTTATTCGCGGAGTATCAGAACTATTTACATGAATAATTGCGTGTTTTGAGTGACAGGTCTCTTATTCCCCACTAAGTTCAAGACTAAGGTCACTTAATGGGAAGGATACCTTAGCTTAATATCACTAAGTGTTAATTCAAGTCTTAAGACATTAACACTAATGCGATTGTTTTGTTATTGCCCAAATCATTCTTCTTTTCCTTTCTCATATGTTGAACCTGTGGGGGATTGTTGGAAGTTCAACAATGCTCAAAGTAAGAAATACCCCTTGTCCCACATGGAAGAAATAACAAGTATCTCCTTTGTTTATATAGGGAAGTACATTAGAACATCTTGTTTGACAATGGGCTAAAAGGATTGGTAACCACACACGCGCGCGTGCGCCGGCCGGGCCGGGCTCGGGCTCGGGCTCGTGGCGAGTGCGGCGCGGGCTGTGGGTCTGTGGTCCTTTTTGGACCCCAATCAGTTTTGACTTGTCGCTAATTGCAAGAATATCGTCTTGCCGTTATTAGCGTGATTCTTAGCCGTTACATACGAGATTTCTGCCTTGATTACTTCCCTTATTTTTAGCCTTTCCATTTTTCATTGCTTTGTTCATCTTATAAAATCTGATTCTTCCCTTCAGTTATCATACACTCTCTAAATTACAAACCTTACTCTTGATACTAATTGATGTGAACTAATTAACTAAGCAATGTAATTGTGTTAAATTTGTACTAACAAAGTCAAAAAAGAGTTATTAAAGAGAAACCAAAGAACATGCACAAGATTAGGGGGAAGGAGATCATTTCTTTCAAACGGGACAACAAACAAGATGAATTTTACAACGACTATGAAATGTATGAATCTTTAGTAGCCTATTAATTATAAGATGTTTACTGTTTATGCCAATTTCAGCCTAACGACGTCAATTTACTTGGGATAGGAACGACTAAACTAATAATTGATGATGATGATGATGCAAATGAATGTGCAAGTAAATAATTAAGAACAAGAAAATAGAGGAGACACAAGAGACGGTGACGCGGAAAACCCCAATGAAGGTGGGTAATAACCGTGAGTGGCAATGAGTCCACCAATCCACTCAGTAATGTTCGTCGTCAAGTACATTCACCAATTTGCAGTGGAAGATTAAATGAGAGAAATGTTATTCTAATTACACTTGAATGAGCTTTCTAATTGTAGAGAAAAACTTAATGAATATTGAATGGTTTGCTGGTGAATGCTCTGTGTCCTTTCTTCAATAAACTTCCTTCTTTTATAGCTAAATTCCAACGATACTTTTGGATATCTTTATGCCATGATTCTCGGATCCAGTTAGGATCATTTACTCCCTTCAGCTGGTCAAATAATGGGAGAGTGCCTCCTAATATTGTGGAACCACCCATCAACGTGCTTCCATTGATAATAACAAATCTGCTGATTTGAAAATACACCTCCATCTTCCGTTATTATAGTAACTGTATATTGGAAAAACATAGTCTCCACATAACCAGTAGATAAGAAGTAGCGACAAGAAAAATCATGTCATAACATCTACTATTCAAAGAATTTCCACGAAACCTTAGAATTATTCCCCTAGAAAAAATAGTTGTCTTGTAATAAAACATGAGGCATGAAAAATAAACTTGGGTGCACGTAGGAGAGGGGTGATGACATAATCTGGGAGGCACTTCTTCCCCACGCGTTTAAATAATATATATTGAATATTGATTTTTGATTGATATTGATATTGATATTAATTATTGATTGATTGATGATAGGTTGTCGCATATCTGTCAAAAATAATTTCTAGTAAAACCTTCTAGTAATGTAGTAGGGTAAATATGGTCAAATCTACAGAGAGATGGTCGTTTTAATCTAACTTCTAAGGTATGGAGAAACTAAACAATATCACAAATATGGGATTTAAGGTTCTAAACTAATAAAATATGATAATCAAACAAAAAAGATATATGCACTAGTAGAATAATTGCTTATTGCCGCGGTCAAATTGCTGCGGTTTTACCCATACGCAGCAATACAAAAAACATATTGCTGCGGTTTCTAGTAAAAACCACAGCAATATATATTATTGTTGCGGTTTCTACAAAGAACCGCAACAATATGTTTAAAAAAATTAGGGTTTTACATTCACACCTATACTTAGCTCGCAAAAATATATCTCTCACGCCTCTCACAGTCTCCCCTCTCTCATTCTCTCTTATCCAGTCATCCTCTCGGCGTCGCCTTCTCATGTTCTCTCATCCTCTCAGCCTTCCTTCTTCTCATTCTCTCGCCTCTCTCATCTTGTCTCATCCTCTCTCATCTTGTCTCATCCTCTCAGCCTCGCCTTCTTATTCTCTCAGCCACAACTTCTCTTCCTCCAGCCGGCGCTCGTCGCTCGTCCACGCGAAGGACTCGCCTCTCTCATCTTCTCTCATCCTCTCGTCATATTCTTCACTGCTCACGTGCTCCAGACGTCGGAGATCTGATTTGAAACAAACCTCGAAGGAAAATCGACGCTGAGATGGAGTGCAGTTTCGGTGCTTTCAGAGTTGTGTTGTGCGTTGATTTCAGAGTATAAGGATGAAAACATTCGAATTCCTCTTGGTTCGAGCGTGATTATCAAGCGAGTCCAGGCGGATTCGTCGCTCAGATGGCTTAAAATTTCAGATCTGAACCCACGAAGTTAAAGAAGATCTACTGTAGTTTTTGGCGAAGATTACTGATTTTTTTTTGTGTTCTTAATTCTGATTTTTTTTTTGAGTTCTTAGTTCTTATTTTTTTTTGTATTTTCAGGCGAAGATTCCTCATTTTTTTAGTTTGTTTGTAATCGACAGGTTCTTTTGCTTTTTTTCTGGTTTTTTTCATAAATTTTGTATATTTTTTGTAATTTGAGTTTGTAAAAATATTATTTTTAGTTGAACATATAAATTCATTCTGCACTCCATTGTTGGTTGTAAATTTTTTTTTGTGTTGTAATTTTTTTTAGAGAACTACTAGACAATTTTAATTTTTAAAAAATGATTTTTTTTTACCTGAACCTATTGCTGCGGGTTTGCCCCACAACCGCAACAATAGGTTAATCTATTGTTGCGGTTTAAAACCGCAGTAATATATATTAACTCTATTGCTGCGCCTTGATTTGCGGCGGTGCAAAATCCACAAAAATAGGCCACTTTAAGCCCGTAGCAATACACATTTATTCTACTAGTGATGGTAATGGTTTACCATGCTTATATTTATAATCTATCAAATTAAAAACACCATTAACAATTCAATTAGTCTAATATTTAGAGCATAGGTTAATCCTACGGTTGGGTCATAACACTCTCAAATCAACATATGCAGTGCAGTCGCTAACATAATTATATTTGCTTATTGTAGCTAGGTAAGCCTCTAAGGAGTACTATCTCTCGATCTATGGCTCGTTATTCGCAAAATTTAATCAGAGAATTGATCGATGCAAGATTAACAAAATAAATCTAATCAATTAGAAATATTAATGACTAAACAAACCATCAATAACATCAATCAAGATTCATAGCATATAAACATGTCCTATACCCTAGAAATAAGACTAATTAATGATGAAATAAAGAATAAAAACTACATCTAAAAAGGAAAAATAATTAAAAATAAATTAAAGAAAGAGAAAGAAAGAAATAACAAAACTTTAATGAATTAAGCTAATAGAACTCATGAATTAATTAAGCACAAGAAAAACTAGGGTTTACAACTAAAAAGTTAGAGAGAAGAAGAAAACAAAAACTAAAAGTAAAACGAAAATGAGAGTTAGAGAGAGTTTCCACAAGAAGTGATTCCTAATATAAATAAGACTAAATAACCTAATATCATCAGGAAATTAAAGTAAGTTAGAAGATAATAAAAGTCTAAATAATTATTAAATGGACGGATTTAGTGATCCGCTCGTACGATAGCAGATTCCAGCGGAAACCGTGCGAACTTCTGAAAGGCATAACTCCTTGACTAGAATTCTTCTTGGGGCGTGCCACTTATTGTTGGAAAGGTATTTAAGTATAGTTTCCAAATCCACTGAAATTATTTAGGGCCCGTTCGGTATCACTGCCAGTTTTCATTTTTTGGTTTTTATGATTTTAGAACTATATGATATGAGTTGTATAATAAGGTTAAAATTAGTCATATTGATAGTAAACATGCTAATTTTGAAAACTGACAACAGAAAACTGGAAACTACTTTTTCTGGTTTCCATATTTTCGTTTTTGGTTTTCAAAAAAACTTAAAACTGGAAACAAAAAACGATAACGAACGGGCCCTTAA
The DNA here is from genome assembly GCA_947648045.1 of Beta corolliflora. Classification (NCBI taxonomy): domain Eukaryota; kingdom Viridiplantae; phylum Streptophyta; class Magnoliopsida; order Caryophyllales; family Amaranthaceae; genus Beta; species Beta corolliflora. Next base: position 111,946 of record CANSZD010004075.1, on the reverse strand, counting down.
TTTTCAGAATCACTTCAAAAGTTATGGTCTAAAGAGTAGACGTGACTCATTTTTCAGATTACTTTTAATGATTTTCCGCTTTGTTTTCGCTCAAACTCGTACTATAAGATATCCATAACGATCCTTATGCAATGCATATTCTTTCAAATGTACCTAATACTCAAACTTAGTAGTTATATTCCAAATATGTTCTCAATACCAGAAATGCATTAAAAACACAAAAACATACTGAATAGGAGTAGAATAATATAACTTAAGAAGAAAAATGCAATATGAACCTAATAAATATGAATCTAATTGCTCTAAATAAACAACCTAAATGCACCTAAAAACTACATATAAATATGACACATCAATTGATAAGAATAATTAGGATTAGGAACTTACAAGTGGTCACTGCCATTAACGGAGCATACAAGGGTGTCAAGAACATGGTCTCTCCAAGCATAATGATACTCCATCTGTGTGTTATGCTCTTTCTTGGATCTTGTTGTTGGAAAATAGGAAGAAAAAATATTAAAATAATCAAGATTCTTTGTTGCCGACCAAAAAAATTACCTCATGTAACATTAACGATACGCGCTACACCAAGTTCAGTACGTAGTTCAAGATATGTTGGCTATTAGCCAAAGTTTATGGTGCTACGTGCACTCAAGTCATAGTTTAGGAAGCTGAGGCTAATTTTGCCTTGATCCCCCAGTTATGCAACTAGTCAATTGTAGGTATTAATAGTATGTTCATGGTTGCCAACCAGGTGTTGAGAACTGCTCTTAGACACTAGTGGAAAAAAACGCAAGGGCTGCAGTGCAAGGGCTGCATTTTTTGAAAAACACAACCCTTAATAGTGAAGGGCTACAGTTAATGCAAAAACCGCAGCTCTATAAGTAATAAAGGGTTGCGTTTTGGGCTAACCGCAGCCCTTTATGGGCTTTTTTTTTATTTTGAAAGGAATTCGCGGGCTTAACATGTTAAGCGCCTAGGGTTCTCACAATCTCTTCTCTCACAAATCTCACGTACACAGCCTCTTTCTCCCATCTCTCTTACCCTCCTCCCTTCTCTCTCACCCTCCTCCCTTCTCTCTCACCCTCCTCCCTTCTCCCTCCTTCCCTATCCGGCAGAACAGACCACGACGCAACAACAACAACACCACGAAGGAGAACGAAGCACCAGCGACACATCAACGACGCCACCGGAACGACAACGAAGCACCAGTGACACCATTTTCAACCAACAACAACGAGACGACGACTCGAACGACGCCGACCGCCGACCATTTTCATGTTCCATTTTCAATTCCGCTCATCTCTTCCTCGTCGTCGAACTCCGCTCATCTCTTCCTCGTCGTCGAACTCCGCTCATCTCCGACTTGAACAACGAGTTGACAATTCGCCAAGCAACGACAGGAACAAGTGAGAATTTTTCGTTTTTCAGATCTATAATTTCTTGATCTTTGTTTTGATTAATCTTCATGTAATTTCAGATCTATAATTTCTTCTCTCTTTTGTATTTTCGTTCGTAAATTGTATTTTCGTTCGTTTTTTTATTTTCGTTCGTTTTTTTGACTGTAAATTTCGACTGTTCTTGTTGTTCTTGTTGATATATAATTTCGTTTTTTTATTTTCGTTCGTTCTTGTTGATATAATAATTTCGACTGTTTTGTTCGTTTTTTAATAGTTAGTGCCGTAAATTGTTCTTGTTTTTTTGACTGTAAATTATTGTAATTTGATGCTCTTGTTGATTGTTAATATATAATTTCGTTTTGTTTGTTTTTTTGATTGTAAGTTTCGATTGTTTTATGTTGTTGATTCGTTTTTTGATTTTCCCTGTTGTAAATTTCTTGATATATTTAGGAGTAAAAAAATGCAAAAAAAAAAAATTTTTTTTTATTTTTTTTGGGTCAAAAGGGCTGCGGTTTATGGTCAAATCCGCATCCCTTTGTACAAAGAAGGGCTGCGTTTTAGGCCCAAAACCGCAACCCTTCACTTTTAGTGAAGGGCTGCTACGGCAAGGGCTGCTGGCCAAAAACGGAGCCCTTAGGGCTGTTTTGACCGCAGCCCTTGCGTTTCTCTCCACTAGTGAGACTTGCCTGATTATAACAATTAGGAGAGAATTTTCTTCCATGATACTTTAGGAAAGATCCCATGCATAACATACAGTTTGCTAATGCTGAAAGCGGGGTGTTAAGGAAGCTCCATTCAATGGACTCGTAGGCTTTTTTTTCAGATCCATCTTAATTACACATCTAGGACAAACAGGAGCTCTACCTTAACCCTTGATAAGCTCAGTAGCTAACAAGATATTGTTGTTATGACGAAAGTAATAAAGCAACGAAGAATTAAAGAACAATTGGCACACGAATTTAACGTGGTTCACTAATATTGTGTTAGCTACTTCCACAGACAGAGGACAAACAATTTTATTATATTTAAGGAGAGACATTACAGATTACAGTATAATGGAGGCAGAAATTAATTTGAAAGTTTATGTAGTACCCTTCTAATTAACCTAAACAAACCGGGCCTAAAATCGAAACCAAAACATAAACTGTTTGCCCCAACCAGTGTGTTTCACCCCTAGACTCCGACTCGCTAACCAGGCAGCGAGACTCCATGCTTGGTTAAACCTAACGCCAGATAATTCAAGACATTTTTCAACAATTGTCTATAATATAGCTTACAAGTATAAACTCAACTTGAAAATCACTTATAACTTTATGGATCGTCTTCTTTAACCGTATAATAATACTTTTAGCAATAAGTTATACAAGGTACTTCAATAGGCTAGAGGTTCAAATTTAGACTCAATTGTAGGATTAATGTAAGACTTTGGAACAAGAGTTATTATAGTAATACCTCAACTGTTTAGGTAGGATACAAGTATCTTAAAAGCAAAGAATGACTAAGAATATATATAGGGGTGCTCGCTTTAATATGTAACTTTAATTTCAAAATCGAGAAGTGTTGTAACTACTTTGAAACGGAAAAAGTATAGTAAAGAGTATGTGGATAGTGCACAAGCCAAAATAGAGCATCTGTTTAGAAATAAAGAGTCAAAGAGAGTATACAAGTATGTATGTATGAGAGTTAAAGGGTAGCTAGAGCTGTTAAAATGATGTTAAGTATGAGAGTAGAACACTTGTAATTTCTAAGTGAACAACTAGAGATGTTAGTTGGTTCCATCATTTGTGTTTGTAAACTTCAGAGGTCTAGGTCGATGGAGCCTTCCTAAAAGGGTTCATCACCTTTGAAGTTAGATGTTTCAGGTTGTTTGGAATTGTGATGAATGTTGTACTTGGTAAGATATTTTAACATACCTTGCACTCTTACCCAAAGAAAAAGAAGTATACAAGTATCAAAGGGGGGTGTTTATGCTGATTTTCGCCTTAACGTTATAGGCTGATATTGGGACGTCAACAACCAGATTATAATGACTTAATAAAAATAAATGCAAGGGGGATCAGTAGGGAATGACACAATGTAATGGTGATGCGGAAAAACCCCAATGAAGATGGGTAAAAAATTGCGGGTGGATATGAGTCCACCAATCTACTATATGCAACTGACGCACATAATGAACGACAGTCAATTACATCCTAGGATGATAAATCTAGATACAATATATGAATGGTCAGTATAATGGAATTGTAAATAAAGCTTAAGTAAGTGTTTTTCGCTTTGTCTTCCGAATCGGTGCTCTCTTCGTCCGAATAGGGTTGCATGATGGGAATGTCGTTGATGTTACGGGAATGTTGTTGCTTGGACACCTTTGTTGATGCCAATTCTTCCTGTAATTTTTGAACCTGCTCATTTGACGTAGTGAATTCGGAGGACAGACGCTCGTTGTCCTTTTTCATTTTCTCTATCTGAGCTTTCATCTGCTCATAGGCGGCTTGCATCTCACCAGGATCCATTGATGGGAAAAGAGTATGGACGTTTAGTCGTTAACAGAAAAGGATGTAAAATCTGGTTGATGGCCCCACGGTGGGCGCCAAATTGTTTATGTTGATTTTCGCCTTAACGTCACAGGCTGATATTGGGACGTCAACAACCAGATTATGATGACTTAATGAAAATAAATGCAACGGGGATCAGCAGGGAATGACACAATGAGATGTTGACGTGGAAAAACCCCAATGAAGATGGGTAAAAAACCACGGGTGGATATGAGTCCACCAATCCACTATATGCAACTGACGCTCAGAATGAACGACAGTCAATACACCATAGGATGATAAATCTAGATACAATATATGAATTGTCGGTAATAATGAAATTGTAAATAAAGCTTAAGTAAGTGTTTTTCGCTTTTGAGTACTAGTCAAATAGTAGCAGTAGTTTTTTGTAACTTGTAGTGCTTCATTCTGATTAACGAGCCTTATATATTTCCAGCACTTGACGCAATCCCAAGAATCTCGAAGTTAGTTGCAAATAGTCTCCCATGATCTTCCTATTTCCATGCCATAATATCTGACCATATGCTCGAATATTGAACCAACGGGCCAAACGATGACCAAGTCATCCCTAATCCTCGCTGGTCTGTTAGTCTCTTGACTTAGTCTTAGCGTCGCATCGATGTTCATCACGTCAACGTCGATCTGTGAAAATTTGACCATAACAGTTTGCCCCTAATTGTTGAAATGGGGATATCAAAAGAGTCATGAGACAATTGAAACATTAACAAACAGGAATCCTGCACAATCGAAACATATGTCATAGCAAATTCACATACGTTACAACACATGTCAAAAGATAATGCATGATAATAAACCGGATATTTTACTTAGCAAAGGATAATCCAAAGGTCAGCTGAATAGATAAATTTTTTCCAAAAGATAACTCAAGCTTTGGCAATCAATTTCTATCCGTTGCTCATCAATAATTACAGCAATATTAAAAGCCATGCAAACTTGATCATTGACACACGCCAAACACTTAGCTTTCTCTCTCTAAAAGTTCTCCAACCTTCGTCTTCTCTAAAATTCTCCTGAGGTCTCAACTGAAAGCGAATAGTTCATCACGTAAATCTCGTATTTTCTAGCTTCAATTTTCATGAATTTCCTTTGTATTTGAATCAATGGCTCCAAGTAGACGTAGTATTAGAAATATTACTAAGGCGCATGAAAAAGCAAAATCTAAAGAAAAAGTAGTAGAAGAGAAGAATGAGATTGATGAGGAACAATCAACTATGTCTGAAGAAGACTTGATGAAATTCTTAGACTTAGGAAACTTACCAACCGACACAGTTTTGAGGAACGCTGAGCCGGACGAACGTCCCGAGGACTGTCCTGATGACTGGGTTGTTCTTTATGAATACCCTTTCAAAATTGGGTTTAGGCTACCTTTTACCCCTATAGTTAGAGACTTACTAAATATTTTCGGATTGAGCCCCGAGCAATTGATGCCTCAGGTGTAGAGAGTTCTGAGTGTCATTGATTGAGTTACTGCGTCATGGAACGACCATTCACCCTCCAAGACCTAATGCACTGCTATGAGGTTAGAGTCAAGAGTAGAAATCGTCTGGCACTTCATGTCAGGGCGAAGAAGAACACATTGGTTGAGGGGATGCAATCGAATGATAGAGGCTGGAAAAATCGACATATCATCGTCGTCAAGAAATCTTCTTTGGGAAACTTAGGGAGTTTTTTGAATGGAGGCTGGAATATAGAAGGTTCGTAAATTTCTTTTGATTTTTCTTAATGTCCAGTCGTTTACACTGTGCTTACGTCATTTTTTTTCGCGGATCTGAATCCTAAACTGCTGGGGTGTCGAGAAGTCTCTGAGCAAAAGTGCGAAGATTTTTTAGAGGTGGACGTAGAGGAACGAACGTTCAAGAGAATTGTCGTTACTGATCAAGGAAGTTGTTCTACCATGGCATCAGGTAATCATTTCGTCTAGTTTCTTCCACTTGTCGCTCTCACTATTGTTTCTAACATTTTTCTTGTCGTCGCGATAGAATCTACTCAATCAAGGCAGAGGGGGTCAATGGACAACAAAGCTATCACCGAAGCGTTAAAGAAGAGAAAGAGAGAGAAAGAACGTGCCGAGCAGTTGGCATCTGTGAAGGCAGCGCTGTTGTCACCGACAACATCTGAGAAGAAAGAGCACTTCGTCGTCAATGTTGACGATGATGACATTGAAGCTCCTTTTGCAAATATGTAAAAGTCCGAGTTTTCGCCCCTCCTAATAAGGAGGGTCCATCCTATATCGTCATTGTCCCCAACGACTTTCGTGTCGATCCGGCCCGAAGCGAAGAACCATGATTTTCCTTGTCTTGAGGAACGTTTGCGGGAACGTCCAATGCTAGGGATGATATTAGATGGCATCTAGCTAATACTCCAGGTATGACAATTGCTTTTTCTTTTTTGCTTGCGTCTGACTATGAAGTAGGGTTGTTCTGACTGTTGTCGTTATGCCCCAGGCTTCTCAAAACTTCCTGATGGCGAAAAAAGAAATGTCGTCTCTGTTTCGGAGTCATCAAGTGATGAAGGTCAGGATGGAGAAGAGCGAAATGGCGCTGAAGGAGAAGGAGTTAGAAGTTCAAAAAGTTAATCCGAGGGTTGCCATTTGTCGAGGAAATTCTGAAGAAAAAAGAGGAGGAGTTACAACTGGAAAAAAAGGAAAATTGCGATCACTGAAGAAACGCTATGCGTTCGCGATGGGGAAGTGGAGACGTTGCAAGCGCAGGTCGTTGGCATAAAAACTGAAATAGATGGACTTGAGGTCGAGGTGATAGCTCGGGTGAAGGCGAAGCTGATGTACCAATTCATGATCTGGCGCACATCTTCCTGGGACCATAAAAAAGAGATTGACTTTTACCTGGAGTGGGTTGGTTCCATGAAGGACCTGATGGACGCTGATGAGGGAACCAAAACGACCACTAAGTCGTCTTTGGTCGTTGGTCCAGAGGAAGGTGACGCTATGACTTCTAGCACTGCTTTCATCGCGTCCGATACTCGGGATGTTGACCCCTTAGAGAAAGACAAAGTGCTCGAGATCTCAAAGATCCGAAAAATCTACCGATGTCCCCAGCATTTAATCTTTTATGTCTTCAAAACATTTGTCTTTCGTTTTAAAACTTCTTTGTCACATTGCACTTTTGGGTGGCTCATGGGAGCGACCATAACTTATGTTTTACTTGTGTTTTTGGGCCATTCATGGGAATGGTCGTAACTTTCAATTAATCATATGCATATGTTACCTTGTGTTTTTTTCGTGCCGTTTTTCTAGCGTCATGCAAACAGTTAGGTACTTGAAACCTCTTTAGCATTTTGCGTCGTTATCTTTAGATAAAGAATACACATAAAGCAACATAAGTTTACTTACTTGGCTTATGTAGATCGTGTGTTTATGATGGCATTGTCTGATTACTTTTGCTGTCACAAGCTTGTTGTATTTACTATTACAAGTGTTGTTTAAGTAAACGTCAGAGCTGATGTCGCGTCAATACGCAGACTTTATTAACTTGGTAAATCTCTGATTTATTGGAAAATGTTGTCGCTGATCGCTATTGTATACACAAATTTCGAGTCAAAATATACATAAGACAAGAAACAAAGTAACAAATATATTTTATTTCAATAAAATTATTGGGTACAATCTCTGTAAACAGTTTATAATAAAAATAAACTAAGTCCTCTGATTCTGTTCCATAGCTGGAGAGTGACACGTGTTGATGTCGACGTGGAGCTGAGTGTAGACTGACATTTTGTCAACGTCAACCTGAGTTTGAGTGTGGGATGACGTTTTATCAACATCAACCTGAGTTTGAGTTTTGTTTGAGTGTATTCGAATGAGGGCCGATAAAAGCTTGAATCTCGATCGAATATATTTGAGTGTATCTGAACAGTTGGCACAGAGTTGATGTGCTTGTTGACTATTTGTAGAGAGAATTCCAAGAGAATTTTATGAGCTCTTGAGAATAATGATTTTCCGGTCCCCTCAACTAAAGGAAGTGAGGTCTATTTATAGGGAAGGGAGATCCCTTCATGGACTTGGTAATTTACGGACTTGGGCCCATTTATGACTTGGAAGTCTTTTTTTTTTACCTTTGCCATTTGACCATCTTATTTGAACTAGTAATATGGGCTAGCCCAAATATTTTAGAACCCAAATTATATTTTTTTAATTTAATTTGGATATCTTATTTGAGTAGGCTAAATTAATTAAATTGGGCTAATCATATTTATTTTAGCTCAATAATAATTAACTTATTTTCATATAGAACACTAAATTTTTGGTGTCTACAAATTGCCCCCTCGAGACAGTGTCACGTACACGATTTGAAGTGTTTAATCGTGACAAGGTCTCAAATTTGAGTTCGGTTTAGCAATTAGGTGACAATCACCGTGCTGCTAAGATTTATTGTCCAGAGTCATGAATTACCTACAACTCTACTACGTCTTGGACTTCGGAGTTTCGATCCTATTTCGGTTAGGATTTCTTGGTGATCGACTTAAACAAATCTTATCACATATTAGGAGTATAAATTAACAAAACCTCGTCGGCTACCATCGTTCGTTAACTCGGGTACCAACGCACCGAGCATTGAGTTGTCAGAGACAATTCCAGACCACTGCATACATGTGAGTTTGACTATTTATTTTCGTTTCTGTTAGATCTTTCTTTTGTCTTCTTCTAATCTGCTGTTGACAAAGATCACATACTCTCCCTTTTTCTTATGAGTTATATGCCATGATCATCATTAATCACGAATATCACAACCAAAGTGTTGGCTGACAAATTTGTTTAGTGGCTTGCTCCTTTATTGCATCAATGCCCCCCCGTTTTCTTCATTATTGTTTTACTTGTGATGAGGAATTGAGGATGATCTCACATGATCCCTTGATTGCTTATATTGATACCATGAATTGCATATCACTGTGGCGCAAACTTGCTTGATTCCTTCCCCTCTTTTTCTTTTCTGAATTATTATTATCACTCTTCGTATGATACATGTAAAGCAATAGGAATTTGCTTGGTAATAATGCACCAGTAAATGATGCTTGGCAATACATCCGTGCTTTTCCTTTATTTTATTTTTCAAAGTATCATGTATATACGTAAAGTATCACCAAACAATTTTCTAATTTAGTTATATACACATTTTTAGTCTCCTTTGTTTCAAACTTTTCTTAATTATGTGTATGCGTGTTTTTTTTTCAATAACAAAATTAGGTCTTGACATACTTTGTGGTCGTTTGGTTGCTAATTGAAATCATGGGAATTTCAAATTCCTAGGAATTGTAAATGAAATGTAGTTGTTTGGTTGACAAAAATTTTAAAAATGGGGGAAGTAGAAATTCCCATGAATTTCTATTGCCTACAAAATGGGGGAATTAACTAACCTACTCCCCCATTGGTAAGTAGAAATTCCCATGAATTTCCACTTCCCTTATACACTACCAACAAAATTTTTAAATTCCCATGAATTTAATGAAGGAATTTATATCACGTGTATTGAAAATTCATGGGAATTTTCAATTCCTATGATCAACCAAACGACCACTTTATATGACTTGCAGTACATCAGATTTTGTGAGATAGTGAATTCCTAAGTTTGCCGTGGAAATATTACCAGAAACTCAAGACTATTGAGGTGATGATTTGTTTTACACCTTTTAGTCTAAAATATCTTATCTGCGTATCCCTTTTTGTATATGTGTACCTGTGCATTTTTTTTTACTATCTGACAGGTTCACATGAAGACGAAGACGGGGATTTCGTCGCGATAGGCCATATGTCTTTAGCACTGTGAGCCCATCAGGGGTGTTATTCATATGTTTTTAGCACTGCGACACTTACACCTCCAGACAGTCCCTTGAAGACGAAGACGGGGATTTCGTCGCGATGGGCCATATGTCTTTAGCACTGTGAGCCCATTAGGGGTGTTATTCATATGTCTTTAGCACTGTGACAATGACACCTCCAGAGCCCTCAAGACGAAGACGGGGATTTCGTCGCAATGGGCCATATGTCTTTAGCACTGTGAGCCTATCATGGGTGTTATTCATTTGTCCTTAGCACCGTGACACTGACACCTCCAGACAGTCCCTTGAAGACGAAGACAGGGATTTCGTCGCGATGGACCATATGTCTTTAGCACTGTGAGCCTATCAGGGGTGTTATTCATATGTCTTTAGCACTGTGACATTGACACCTCCAGACAGTCCTTTGAAGACGAAGACGGGCACTGCAACACTAACACCTCCAGACGGTTCCCTGACAGTCAGTCTCACCCTCGAGGTATGTTGTCTAACTCATGTTTTTTTTTGTGTTTTTTTTCTTGTTAAATGATTGTTCACTAACCCAAGAATTGCTTTTATTTTGATGCTTACTCAATTGTGTTTTTCCAAAAAAGTTTTGGCTTGAGTTATCATTTCGTCCTTCACTGTTTGCACTCTTGTGGGCTAGGAGTTAGAACTTGTTTTTTTGCTTCGCCGTTCACATTTTAGATTCTTGCGGGCCAGAAGTATTACAATTTTTTTTGTTTCGCTGTTCACAGTTTATACTCTTGCGGGACAGGAGTATTACAATGATTGATTTTTTTTTTGTTTCGCCGTTCACAGTTCATACTCTTGCGGGCCAGGAGTATTACAATGATTGCAATTTTTTTTGGTGTGGCTGCACTCGAGTATTATTATTTTTTGTTACCCAAGCTGCCTACGTACTTGCAAAAGAATTATCGAATCACTTTAACAAGATCAAGCCAACGTAGTTCAAGTTTATTTTTTTTCAACATAAGCAGTTTATCCTCTTGCTTAGGAGTTGTCATGTTTGATATGCAGTTTAGACTCTTGCAGAGGAGTAGTCTTTTGTTTATATAAGTATGCAGTTTATACTCTTGCTTAGGAGTTTTTTTTTTGCTTGGGTGTGTAGTTTATACTCTTGCTTAGGAGTTATAATTTTTTTTTCTGTTGGTGGCAGTTTATACTCTTGCTAAGGAGTTGCGTTTTTTGTTTGCTTGCAGTTTAAACTCTTACTTAGGAGTTAGAATTTTTTTTGGTGTGCAATTTAGACTCTTGCTTAGGAGTTAGAATTTTTCGTGTGCAGTTTAGACTCTTTCTTGGGAGTTGGATTTTTTTTAGTGTGCAGTTTAGACTCTTGCTTAGGATTTTCACTTTTATTTGCTTGCAGTTTATACTCTTGCTTAGGAGATAGTTTTTTTTATGTGCCGTTTATACTCTTGCTTAGGAGTTTTCTATTGTTTTGTTCGGCATGCAGTTTATACTCTTGCTTAGGAGTTAGAATTTTTGACTTACAGTTTACCCTCTTGCTTAGGAGAATTTCTTTTGTTTGTATCCATGAGGTTTTGTTTCCATGCCCCCTAGATCTTTTCACAATCATGGCGTCGACGAATCCTCTATTGATGTGTCAGATGAGTCTGATTCATTTCCATGACCAGCAATTGTAAGCTCCATGTCGTGCGCTTTACTTGCTAGTTCTTGAAATGTTTTGGGTTTGATCCCTTGCAAGATGTAGGTCAAATCCCAATGCATGCCTTGGATGCACATTTCGACTGCAGAAGTTTCTGACAAATGATCTTTACATTGCAAGCTCAAAGCACGCCAACGATTATTGCAGTCAATGACGGGCTCATCATTCCATTGGTGAGTCTTAGTCAACTCAACCATGCTGACAATAAAAATGGGTTTTGCGCTATTTTCTCTCTAGTACAATCGCCATGGCAAGGAAGTCTAAAGCTAAGAAAGTAGCTCAGGCAAAGCCCCAACCTAAAATTCCTGGAGGACCATCGTCGGATTCACAGGCAAAACTTACAAAAGTTGTTGATGAAGTTATTGGTATTGAGGCTCTTGATGTTGAGGATGTTGTTGACCTGATTCAGCAGGAGATTATATCTTCGAGATCGTCTCTTCGATCATTGCAACAAGAGCATCATCTTCAAGCCAATTTCTCGGACTGGTTGGAAACGATTCAAAAATCAAAATCAACCTAGAATGTTGAACGTATTGGAAGAAGTGAAGGTATGATAGACCCTCTTCCTATTTTGTTTTCTCCTCCTGAAAATGAGGGAGACAAGACTGATGTGAATGCGATTAACACTGAAAACTTGATTAAAATTGACATTGATAATATTCAACCTGAAATTGATTTCTGGAACTCTTCAATATACAGTTACATAGTGGGTGCGAATTCTCCAATACATGTTATGGAGGGGTTCATTCGGAGAATATGGAGAAATTATGGGGTAGATAAGGTTGCAATTGTGAAAAAAGGAATTTATGTGGTTCGATTCTTAACTATGGAAAGAAGACACAAAATTCTGGCTGGGAGTCCTGTGTTCTTTGATAACAAACCCTTGATTATGAAGCCATGGGATCATAATGTTGATGTCACAAAGGAGGAAATAAGAACATTACCAACTTGGATTCAGTTGCATATGGATTTCAAGTATTGGGGAGAGGCCTGTATTAATAAAATTGCAGGTCAAATAGGGAAACCTATAAAACTTGATAACGATACCCAACAGAGGGATAGGTTGCAATATGCGAGAATGATGATTGAAGTAAAGCTTGACCAGGAATTCCCTGAGGAAATTTCCTTTATTAATGAGCACAACACAATGATTGAGGTGAAGGTGGAATATGACTGGAAGCCCATTCAGTGTACAAGATGTAAAAGGATGGGTCATAGTGTGCAAGACTGTAAGAAGGAAGTGCCTAGACAAGAATGGAGGCAAAGAGTTGTGCCTACTGGTACAACAATTCAAGAGAAGGGACCAGAGAAAGAGGCTCGATTCCAACCTGTGAGAAATCCTGCTAGAAGAATTCTAGTGAATTTAACTCCTACAGCAACTCATAACAATTTCCAATCTCTGGATGGCCCTTAGGTAGATGTGGTGATAGGGCAAATTACTTGTTCAAATGGTGCTGGGAAAGATGCAGGGGGTGGAACTCCTCCCTGTAGATCATGGATAGAATTGTGATATGGAATGTCGGGGGGTTAACAGGTTCACAAAAGCAAAAGGAGGTGAAAAATTTCCTTGGCAAGCGAAAAGTGGGTCTTATTAGCCTTCTTGAAACTAAGGTAAAGGCACCAACATGGGATGCCTTTATCAAAATGTATTTTCTGGGTGGTGCTTTTCCTCTAACTCGAGTTATCATAAAGGTGGGAGAGTAGTTATAGCATGGAATCCAAAGAGTTTTCAAGTGAATATATTGGCATGTTCTAGCCAATTTATCCACTGTGTTGTTGCTCCTGTAAGTGGGCTTTTTTCATTACTTTTTTGTATGCTTTCAATGCTGTACAAGGAAAGGAAGAAGTTTGGTCTGATCTGAAGAACTTAGCATTGCGTACTAAGGGTTCTTGGATTGTGGCGGGTGACTTTGATTGTATTATGTTCCCCGATGAAAAGATTGGGCCGGTGTCGAATGCATGAGCTTGCTCCTCTTAGAGAATGTATGCAAGTCTCCGGGCCGCAAGATATGACTAAATCGGGTTGTTTCTACACTTGGAACAACAAGCACTGGGGAAAGTAGGGTATTTTGCAAGCTTGATCGAGTGATTGTTAATGAGGACTGGAAATCTGATTATCCTACTACAATAACACACTTTATGCCGAGGGCCAATTTGATCATTGCCCGATGGTAATAAATGTGTATCCTCATTTAGTGCAAGGGAAGCACCCATTTAGGTACTTCAAGATGTGGTTTGAAGCTCCTAGTTTTAGATCCATAATCATTGATGGGTGGAATGTGCCTATCCAAGGTCACCGTATGTATGAGGTGGTTAATAGACTCAAGGTTATTAAACAAGCCCTGAAGAAATTGAATGCTGAAGGTTTCTCAGATATTCAGTGCAGGGACATTCAAGCTGCTAAGACTCTGCAAGATTGTCAGGTTGCTCTTCATGATAATCCAACAGATATGGGAGCTTAAGCAGAGGGAGTCCGATGTCATAGCTTGAATACAAAACCATTCACTCGACTTATCTTTCTTTTTTAGCTCCGAAGGCTAAAATGAACTGGAGCATTGGAGGGGATGAAAATTCAGCCATGTTTCATAAGTCTATCAAGACTAGGAGGCTAACAAAAATATTGTATGCCATTCATGACAAGAATGGTGCCTGGAAGGAAGATATACAGGAGGTAAATGCTGCCTTTCTTGATTACTATTTGATGCTTCTTGGTACAAAAATGAATTGTAGAAGATTTGTATATGAGACTGTTATAGATATGGGTCCAGTTCTGAATAGTGATCATATCAGCCTTTTAAATAGACCTTATACATCTGAAGAAGTGAGGGTGGCTATGTTTTCTATTCCAGGTGAGAAATCACCTGGTCCAGATGGTTTTGGGTCTTACTTTTTCAAAGACACCTAGGATACAATTGGTAGTGATGTAGTTGCTGTTGTTCTAGATTTTCTAAATAAAAGTAATCTGTTGAAGGAAATCAATACTACAACATTGACTCTCATCCCTAAAACTTCATGCCCTAGTTCTGTGACTGAATTTAGACCAATAGCATGCTGTAATACAATTTATAAATGTATCTCTAAGGTCATTTGTAATAAATTGAAGCATGTTCTCACTGATATCATAGCTGAGAATCAAGGAGCATTTGTTCAGGATAGGTTCATAATGCATAACATAATGGTTTGTCAAGATCTAGTTAGGCACTACAATAGAAAAGGGGTGAAGCCTAGTTGCATTATGAAATTGGACATGAGAAAGGCGTATGATACCATAGAATGGGACTTTTTGAGAGAAATGATGGAAGCTCTTAAATTTCCTACTTCTTTTATTCAGCTCATAATGACTTGTGTTACCACTCCTAGATTCACTATCATGGTAAATGGGCCTATGCATGGTTTTTTTGAGTCCAAAAGAGGGTTGAGGCAGGGAGATCCCATCTCCCCCTATTATTTATCATCTGTATGGAATACCTCTCCAGATTGATGAAGAAGGTGACTGAGAATCCATACTTTGATTATCATCCAAGATGTAAAAAGCCTCAATTGAATCACATGGCTTTTGCTGATGATGTTATATTGTGCTGCAAAGGGAACTTTCAAGCTGTATATGTGATGATTCAAGGTTTTAAGCTTTTTTCTGAGACATCAGGACTGCAGATAAATGAAGATAATTATGACTTTTACACTGCTGGTGTTGATGCTTTTGTAGTTCAGAGAATTAAAGATGCAACTGGTTTTAAACACAGTTAACTCCCATTTAAGTACTTAGGAGTTCCTGTGTGTGCAAAGAGAAGATTTCTGTTTCAGCATGTGAAAACATTGTGGAAAGAATGTGCTTGAGAATTAAAGTTTAGAGTAGTAGGAATTTGTCTTATGCTGCAAAACTCCAACTTATAAATTCAGTTCTTCTGAGCCTTCATATCTATTGGGCTCAAGTCTTCATCATCCCAAAGACAGTTTTAAAAGAGGCGGAAAAAATCTGTAGAGCTTTCCTCTGGAGTGGTTGTTACTACAGTCAGAGGGTTGGCAATGTAGACTGGGATACTATTTGCACTCCAAAGCAGGCTGGTGGGCTTGGTGTGAGAAGAATCAAGATCTGGAACAAGGCAGCCTTAGCTAAGTATGTTTGGACCTTGGAAACTAAGCAAGATAGCTTGTGGATTAGATGGGCTCACGCTGTTTATATTAAGGAAGATGAATGGTGGGAGTATAAACCTCCTACAGATAGCAATTGGTATTGGAGGTAGCTGTGCAAGGTGAAGGATGAAATTAAAAGCCTGGTTACAAAAGAAGATATGCATAGCATGACTAAGTTCAGTATTAAAAAGATGTATGAGCAAATGACTGGAGAGTATGAGAAAATTCACTGGGATAAATATGTTTGGAATAGATTTTCTATTCCTAAGCATAGGATTATTTGTTGGTTGGTTATGCATGGTAGGTTAAAAACTACTGATAGATTACTGCAGTTTGGAGTTGTTAATTCAAGTAGCTGTCTGCTTTGTGATGGTGGCAATTAGTCAAACACTCACTTATTTTTCCACTGCAAGTATGCTCAGTCCTGTTTGGAAAATGTGCTTCAGTGGCTTAATGTGCGTAACAATCAAATTCAATACCAGAGACTTCCAGGGTCAGTATTAACGTATCTAGGAGGAGTAGTTACCAGAACAAGGTGATTATAGCTTGCTTAAATGCTTTGGTTTATAGCATTTGGTGGGTTAGAAACGAATCTTGGTGGAATGGCATTGTTTGGCTTCCGGATGTTTTGGTTAAAAAGCTTTAAAAGATGATGTTTTTTCGTTTAAAAGGGATAGAACCAAAGAATATAAATCATTGAGATAGTCAATGGTTAGACCAATTGGTCTACTGATTTGTATAGATACTGTTTTGTAATCTGTTTGGTTTTAGGGGGGTCCAACCTAGATGGTTTGCCCTAGCCTGCAGATTAGTTAGGTTGCAATTGTTCTTTCTTGGTATTTATATTATATTTCTTACTTAGCAAAAAAAAAAACCATACTGACAATACGTCGAGTGCTATTGAACCTGTTTAGGAACTCTTCCTCCATTTGATCCCGACTATTGTTGGATTGTGGGGGGTACATCTGTGTACCAATCAAAGGCCATCCCTTTAAGAGAATGACAAATTGTTTGACGAGGAAATCGTCTGTGGTACCAGCATTGTTGCATGTTTCTACAAAGTGAGCAATGTGTTGCAAAGGATTTCCTTTCCCATCGAATTGTTGAAACTTTGGGGGATGGTAGCTGTAGGCGTGTTTTTATTTCGCCTACGCGGGATGAGCGCGTATTAGATTTGACTACTCCATTGTAAAGATTGTATTGAAAATTGTTTTGAAAGAAGTCGCCAACAATTCTTTTTAGGAAGTATCATAAACCTAATTGGATATGAGAAAGCCGTAGGGTCAAATTAGGGACTTATCCAAAGTAGATTTCCCCGTTCTGACTCCATAGATGGTCAAAATGAACCAAAGATTGAGTTCGGGGTGACGGTACAATACAGTCAGGAACCATATTGCCCATTGCTGGCCTCTAGTAAATATCGATTCATTATAGATTTTATGCCAAAGAATAATCATATAACGTTTCAAACACCCTAAAAATATTTAGTCTAAATTGGTTTAGGAAACACATAAAAATACTATTTTTAGTGACATGTTATTAGGCAATCAATATTACAGGGAACCTAACAGGTTGTCCAAATTAATCTGATTAATGTTAGAACATTTATTTAGGTCTTTGATTAGCAAAAATAACATGTGGGTGATAAAAGCAATAAAGCAGGACAATCATATAATATGAATAGAATGATCAGGCAACATATAATATACAAAGGCATGAATAAATATTATATGAAATAAAGCATAGAAAAGGGGTTAGAATATACAGTAGAACGATTATCACTTAAAGATCTACATCATGAAATAAATTGTTAGTAACCTCAATATAAAAATAGTTAATTTATTCAAGGACCCTCAGGATTATACCGTGGCTTGGGTCTGCGAGATTGACAACCTTCGGGACGAGCAATCATGAAGCTTGAAAATCTGAATGTCCGAAAGTATGTAGATTGAATGTATTTGTGTTTCAAAGTTTGAGTTTTGTAGGGAGTTTTTGTAATTCGTAGAGAGGTTCGTAATATATTCGTCGAGTTCGAAGTGTGTTAATGTGAAAGATCCGTTCTGAAATCTGTACGGAAATCAGGCCTATTTATAGGGAAAACGATACTGCGCCTCACTCGCTAGCTGCGCCTGGCGCAGGCAGACGTGTCAAGCGCATGACGCGTCATGCCCAGTAGAAAGTGTACACGTGGTACGCGCTTTAAAAAAAAGATAAGAAAAAAAAGTCGCGTCTCACGCAGAGAACTGCACTTGATGCAGGACTCTGAATGAGTCAGAAATCCACGTGTCAAGTGCATATTAGTGCACCTGACACAGGTGGACAGAGCTGCGCCTGACGCACAGACGTGCGCCAGGCGCAAGGCCCTACGCCAGGCGCAGCTTGGTGCGCTAGGCGCACCAGCCTGACTCCTGCCGTGCCTTTGCCAGCTTTATTGAAAACGCATTTTAAAAGATTTATTTTATCCTTTAATTACGGATATCTGATTTTACGGGATAAAATCTGATTTTAACTTAAAAAATATCTGTTTAAAATATTTATTTATTAAAATAAATCAATTAATTATTGTTAAACAATTAATTGAGCTTTTCATAGAATTGGGCTCAAAATTCGATTAATTATCATGAATAATTAATTGGGCTTTAAAATAGGAATTTAACACTTTTCGAAATGGTTTTGAATGGCTTTTCAAACTACTCTGCCCTTGGGTCGGACCAGTTAAGACCACGATATATTTCATCATCGGATCCTTAAATGGGGAGACACGGTTATGTGTCTACAGAAGCCCCACTTTGACTGAGGTTCAGGAAACCGATAGTCAAAGTATACGGTGTCGGGACGGAGAACGATTCTAAACGCTCTGCAGCTTAGAACTGATTTATATACGCCGGTCTCTGCAAAATAAAGTTAGTATGCAGGACAATAACTACAAGCAATCTGATTACCTGCAGAAGAAGATGTTAGCTGATAGGTGCAAACAACTCAGATAAGCACATAATGATGCAATGATGCAAATTTAGACTCTCTAAGGATGCATGAGACGCAATGCAAGGATTAAGGTTATGCAAAGCTAAGGGTTGACACGTCATGCAAGGTCAGGGTTATCTTCTTTGGAAAGTTGACATAGGCAAAGTCAAATATCGCCAGAGACCATGAAATTGTCGGAGAGTCCTTCAAGGAAAAGGAGAGCTTGGTTTGAAAATAAAAAGGTTTAAGTTTATGACTCATATAAATGTAGGTAGGAAAAGGCTTTGACGAGGCTAGGTGCAGACTCGAGTCTATGTTGGAATCTAGAAAGAGAATATGCTCCTGAACTCTAGAAAGTCAAACCATTGGACCTTGACTAATTTTTATTTTTTTGAAGCGGTCGGACCTCGAGATGAGGATTCCTACATATCCTTGTGGAATCAGACCATTCGTAGTTCTTGATCTGATTTTTTTTTGGTGCCCTAACTTTTACCTAGGTCGCCCTTTTGGGTTTTCAACCTAGCGGGCTTGGACATACCTTGAAAAAGGAGTTAGGGTTGATGAAAGGCTGAAGGATTAAAGGCTTGAGGCTTTGTTGAATGTTTAATTGGATGGGCTAAGGTTTTGATGGGTTGAAGGATTTGAATGACTTTTTATTTATGTTGCCTTTGGCTCTTTCTGTTTTGCTTTTTTTTCGCACTTTGAATTTATTCACCTTTTTTGTTTTGCCTGACATTTTTTTTTTGTAGTAAGTCTTGCACACAAGTTTGGTTTAGGGTATTGGAAGGCTTGAAGGCTATTTGTGGAGCTTTGATTTTGAAAGGTTATTTGGCTAATGATGGTTTATGGATGATGGAGGGAAGAGGGGGAATAACTCCTGATCCAAAGTATGTCCTTTTTTCTTTTTTCCTTTTTTCATATCTTTTTTATTATTATTATTAGTCAAGTTCATTAGGTGATTTAAGTTTCATCGTTGAATTAGAAGCATAAATAAAATGATGGAAGGCCAATAAAAATAAAAATAAAATGAAATGAAAGTAGAAAGGCTATAATAGATGAAGTCCTATAGTGACATGGACTCGATGGGAAAGGACAGAATTGGCTTAAGGTAAGGATTCTTTGACTCATCCTAGGAAACCAGAAATAAAAGACTAAGCCTTTGAATTGTTGATACACTGCGCAAAAGAGTTGCTGGTGATGCTGATTCTTGTTGCAGCAAGTATTAGAAGTTTGTTGTCATCGATCATGTTTAGCAGTGCATTTGTAGGATCCAACACTAGATGTCAGATGGAATAATTCCATTGGAATTCACAGTGGAAATGCAGGTTGCACCTTTTGAATTTTCTTTTACCTACAGAGTTCGGAGTAGACCCTATGGAAGTGATCGTGCCTCTAAGGTGAAGGCGGTAGATCCTATGGAAGTGATCGCGCCTCTATTATGAAGGCGGTCAAAAGTAATCTTCATGACTCTAAATGAAGTCGGGGTGGTGATAGTACGATTGATGAGCTTTAGAGTAGGCTCACATTTTGTTACTCCTTTAGGCATTCCTAAGTTGTAATCTCTCGGCCGGTCATGAACAGAATCGAGTGAACCTTGCTTGTAAGTTTTAAGAAATTATTTTCGAAATGGGAGATGAAAATGATGGATGGAGAAATGGAAATGGAAATGAGAGATAAGAAATGAAGATGAAAGTGGAAATGGAAATGGGAAATGAGTAGAAATGGGTATGATTATGGACTAGTATGGGCTTGACCATGATGGAGACATGGTCCTAACTATATGCAAATGCAGATATGGACTGGACTGGACTGGACTATGCAAGCAGACTGGACTCCATGACTAGGTTTTGGTGATGATACGAGAGACTAGACTTTGAACTTACGGGTGAGCAAGTAGGCTAGACTTTAAGGAAGACTGGACATTAAGGGAGACTAGACTCTTAACTTAAGGCAAGCAGGCTAGGCAACTAGACTTTGAACTTACGGGTGAGCAAGCAGGCTAGACGACTAGACTTCAAAACTTACATTAGACTGAGCAGGCTAGACTCAAAAATTGCCTATGTGGACTTATGGAATGCTAGACTTTGAATTTACGGGTGAGCAAGTAGGCTAGACATTAAGGAAGGCTGGACAATAACAGAGACCAAACTCTTAACTTAAGGTAAGCAGGCTAGGCAACTAGACTTTGAACTTACGGGTGAGCAAGCAGGCTAGACAACTAGACTTCGAAACTTACATTCAACTAAGCAGGCTAGACTCAAAGATTGCCTATGGACTTAAGGAATGCTAGACCTTGAACTTACGGGTGAGCAAGAAGGCTAGACACAAAAATTACCTATAGACTTAAAGAATGCTAGACCTTGAACTTGCGGGTGAGCAAGCAGGCTAGACTTTAAGGGATGAACTTTTATAGTCCTAAGACTGAATTTTTATAGTCTGAAGACTGACTAGGGCTTACATGGAGATGCAAACTAGACCTAGGATATGAATTGACATATAGGTTTAACTTAGACTGGGAGATGCACATGGGCTTAATATTGGAGATGGACTAGGATTGGACTTAGAATGGAATAGACTGGGATTAGACTTGGACTGGGCTTGACATAGACTAGGGTTCACATAGAGATGAAAAACGGCCTAACTTTGACTTGAACTAGACTTATATGGGTCTAAGATGGATTCTAATGCTAGCGGGCCTAATATGAATGCATGGACTCAAATTTTAATGGGCTTAATATGAATGCAAAATGGACTCTAATGCATATGGGCCTAGAATGAATGTAAGTAAATTGGGTTTAGTTGATTGGATTGAATTGAAGGTGTTTGGAATGGGCTTAGAATTTTTTAAAATTCATTTTCAAAAGGAACCCCTTGTTTTTATCTTTTATTAGGAAAATATGATGAATTAATTTTGAAAATATTTTTTTTGAAATGTCGTGGTATGATGATGATTAGTAAATGCTTTTTGAAAAAGGTAAAATAGAATAGGATGTAGGATTGATTTTGAAAAGATGTAAGCTTTTTTTTTTTTGAAATCGATTGAATATGGTAAGGTTAGGATTGATAGGGAAGATTAGGTAGAAGGAATAGCAGGGAGAAAGTGGAAGGAGGTAGACATGCATGACAACTCTAACTCTATAATGACCACTTTAGATGTACTTTTTAGGACAGACTCGACCTTGCATGAAAAGACTGATTTTTTTGAATTAGGCGAGACCTTTAATTAGACCATGTACTACGCGAATGCAGACAGACAAACAGGACTGAACATAGGATCGACCATTATGACGACTAAATCGACGAAAAGCGTGTGATGCACAGACTGCGTGTCGTGCAGCATTGCTGAGCGCGGCGCACAGCCGTGCGTCTGGCGCGGGAGTGGTGCGCTAGGCGCAACTAAATGCGCTTGGCGCACTACTCCCCGACACTTTTTTGGGGATTTAGGCGACGTATTAGCCGATTGAAGAATTTTTTGTTGTTTGTTAGACGCGATTTTAGGAACAACGCATAATAATAACAATTTGACAAGATAATAACAGTAAAAACGCAATCACGAGGCAAATGTCATATAACATGGATGCAAAAGTTCTCAACCTAAAGTCTAGTTCTATATTCAACTATTGGTCAGGTTTAGGTTAAGGCTGAAAAGGGTCCATGACTAAGAGATTGACCCCACGCTTCGTACCCCTGCTTAAAGAGGTGGCCACGTGTAAGACGCACTCCAGTTCTCAAGTCAGGAACACGAGAACAATGCCATGGTTGGGTAGGTTTGCTTATGACTAAGATCCAACACTATCGCTCAGGAAGTTTTTGGAAGGACAAAGCGCAAACCCCCCGGGGTGACCTCACACATAGAACATGTGCCAATGAGGCAAGGTAGATTGTCCTTATGGTGGTTGAACAATAGCCATGCATATGCAAAACAGTATATTATTCAAAGGCATAAAATAAAAATGAATCGTATTTTGCAAGTTTCACCCACTCATTTAAAAAATAATAATTTTTTTAAAATTCTCCCCAGTGGAGTCGCCAGATTGTAGGCGTGTTCTTATTTCGCCTACGCGGGATGAGCGCGTATTAGATTTGACTACTCCATTGTAAAGGTTTTATTGAAAATTATTTTGAAAGAAGTCGCCAACAATTCTTTTTAGGAAAAATCATAAACCTAATTGGATATGGGAAAACCGTAGGGACAAATAGGGACTTATCCAATGTAGATTTTCCCGTCCTGACTCCATAGATGGTCAAAATGAACCAAAGATTGAGTTCGGGGGTGAGGGTACAATACAGTCACGAACCATATTGTCCATTGCTGGCCTCTACTAAATATCGATTCATTACAGATTTTATGCCAAAGAATAATCATATAACGTTTTAAACACCCTAAAAATATTTAGTCTAAATTGGTTCAAAAAACACATAAAAAGACTATTTTTAGTGACATGTTATTAGGCAATCAATATTACAGGGAACCTAACAGGTTGTCCAAATGAATCTGATTAATGTTAGAACATTTATTTAGGTCTTTGATTAGCAAAAATAACATGTGGGTGATAAAAGCAATAAAGCAGGACAATCATATAATATGAATAGAATGATCAGGCAACATATAATATACAAAGGCATGAATAAATATAATATGAAATAAAGCATAGAAAAGGGGTTAGAATATACAGTAGAACGATTATTACTTAAAGATCTACATCATGAAATAAATTGTTAGTAACCTCAATATAAAAATAGTTAATTTATTCAAGGACCCTCAGGATTATACCGTGGCTTGGGTCTGCGAGATTGACAACCTTTGGGACGAGCAATCGTGAAGCCTGAAAATCTGAATGTCCGAAAGTATGTAGATTGAATGTATTTGTGTTTCAAAGTTTGAGTTTTGTAGGGAGTTTTTGTAATTCGTAGAGAGGTTCGTAATATATTCGTCGAGTTCGAAAAGTGTTAATGTGAAAAATCCGTTTTGAAATCTGTACGGAAATCAGGCCTATTTATAGGGAAAACGATACTGCGCCTCACGCGCTACGCGCCCGGCGCAGCGCGACGTGTCAAGCGAATGCCGCGGCATGCCCAGTAGAAAGCGTACACGTGGTACGCGCTTTGAAAAAAGATAAGAAAGAAAAGCCGCGTCTCACGCAGAGAACTGCGCTTGACGCAAGACTTTGAATGAGTCAGAAATCCACGTGTCAAGTGCAGATCAGTGCACCTGACACAGGTGGACAGAGCTGCACCTGACGCACAGACGTGCGCCAGGCGCAGCTTGGTGCGCTAGGCGCACCAGCCTGGCTCCTGTCGTGCCTTTGCCAGCTTTATTTAAAACGCGTTTTAAAAGATTTATTTTATCCTTTAATTACGGATATATGATTTTACGGGATAAAATCTGATTTTAACTTAATAAATATCTTTTGAAAAGATTTATTTATTAAAATAAATTAATTAATTATTGTTAAATAATTGATTGGGCTTTTCAATGAATTGGGCTCAAAATACGATTAATTACCATGAATAATTAATTGGGCTTTAAAATAGGACTTTAACACTTTTCGAAATGGTTTTGAATGGCTTTTCAAACTACTCTGCCCTTGGGTCGGACCAATTAAGACCACAATATGTTTCATCATCGGATCCTTAAATGGGGAGACACGGTTATGTTTCTACAGTAGCCAAAAGGCATCTGCAACTTATCAATTCTCTTGGTATAAGGCTTTACATAGTGATGACTTCCCTAAGAACTTTCCCCAAGTTGATTCTTGACAGCACGAGCAATCAACAATTCGAGTTTTCGAGCTATTGGTGGACGGTGAGGGTAGTCACCACTCTCGTCTTCGCTTTCATCACCACCTTGGCTTGATGATGCGTCGCATGGGATTCTACTAAGTTTCTCATTGAGGGCAGCAATTTGCTCTTTTTGGAGTCTATTCTGAGCATCCTTTTCCTCTCTATCCTTCATCAATTTCTGGAGTAAGATGTTCATTTCAGTGAGTTGTTCCTCAACTGTTTTAACTGAGGTCACCATAACAGAAGCAGTGACAACATCTTTCTTCATTCTTTTGGTGTGAAAACCAAGACTCATGTCTTCCATAAAGTCACCTAACGTTATAGATTGTCGCGGGGTGTTAGCAACGTTTTCAGTAGATCGAAAAATGTTCTTCCTCGATGCCATTTCTCAGATTTGTTGTTGATAACGAAACAGAGATGAGAGGTAGAGATAGTCCCACCGGGCGTGCCAAAATTTGTATACACAAATTTCGAGTCAAAATATATATAAGACAAGAAACAAAGTAACAAAGGGATTTTATTTCAATAAAATTATTGGGGTCCAATCTCTGTAAACAGTTTATAATAAATAATAAACTAAGTCCTCTGATTCTGTTCCGTAGCTGGAGAGTGACACGTGTTGATGTCGACGTGGAGCTGAGTGTAGACTGACGTTTTGTCAATGTCAACCTGAGTTTGAGTGCGAAATTACGCTTTGTCAACGTCAACCTGAGTTTGAGTTTTATTTGAGTGTATTCGAATGAGGGCTGACAAAAGCTTGAATCTCAATCGAATATGTTTGAGTGTATCTGAACAGTCGGCACGGATTTAATGTGCTTGTTGACTATTTACAGAGAGAATTCCAAGAGAATTTTATGAGCTCTTGAGAATAATGATTTTCTGTTCCCCTCAACTAAAGGGGCGAGGTCTATTTATAGGGAATGGAGATCCCTTCATGGACTTGGTAATTTATGGGCATGGGCCCGTTTATGACTTGGAAGTCTTTTTTTTATTCTTTGCCATTTGACCATCTTATTTGGACTAGTAATATGGGCTAGCCCAAATATTTTAGAACCCCAATTATATTTGTTTAATTTAATTTGGATATCTTATTTGAGTGGGCTAAATTAATTAAATTGGGCTAATCATATTTATTTTAGCTCAATAATAATTAACTTATTTTAATATAGAACACTAATAAATTTTTAGTGTCTACAGCTGTGTCTGGACGCGACGAAGTTATTGATTTCAAAACATGAAAAACCTGGAAAGAACGCACACTAATTCTTCGTCGTTGAAATTTCAACGACGTTGTGATGACATATACATCACTTATTAAAAACATAGGATTTCAACTAATCTAAATGACACTATAACACTTAGCTAGAAATGGTATTTTTTGAGATGGACCGCGTTCCATCTTCGTGGGACCATAATTCCATCGCGTCGTTACAATTGATACGCGTCATTGCCAATGACTTTACTGATCTGGTAGGGACCTTCCCATTTAGGACCCAACTTACCTGCATTTAGCTCTTGCGTGTTTTGGAAGACTTTTCGTAACACCCAATCACCTTCACTGAAGAATTTAGCTTGTACGTTTTTGTTAAAGCTCTTTGCGACAATCTGCTGTTCCGCTGCCATTCGTACTAACACTACATCTCGTAGCTCTTCTATGGTATCAAGGTTGTTAGCCATTTCGTCACGATTTTGTTGCTATGTCATTAGACCATACCTGCCAGTTGGGATGCTAATCTCAAATGGTAGGACTACTTCGCAACCATATACCAATGAAAAAGGCGTTTGTCCGGTCGCAGTGCGTGGCGTCGTGCGATTAGCCCATAGGATGGATAGTAGTTCTTCTGCCCATTTCCCTTTCCTAGCTTTGAAATTCTTCTTCAGTGTATCTATGACAGTCTTGTTGCTGAACTCAGCTTGTCCGTTGGCTTGAGGATATCTGGGCGTCAACGTCAGCAGGGTGATGTTCCATACGTCACAAAAACGTGTGGTTTTATCACTTATGAATTGCGACCCATTGTCGCATATAATTTCTTACGGTACTCCAAACCTGCAAATAATGTTAGTATGTATAAAAGAAATTACTTCTTTATCGTGTACCTGTTGGAACGACTTTGTCTCTATCCATTTAGAAAAATAATCTGTTAGTGCCAACATAAAGACCTTTTGTCCTGGGCTAGAGGTAGCTTACCAACTATGTTCATCCCCCATTTCATGAAAGGCCAAGGAGTTAAAGTAGGATGTAAAAGTTCAAAAGGCTTATGTGTCATACCTGCGTGTCGTTGGCAACTGTCATATTTTGTGACGTACCTGATTGCGTCTTGCTTCATCGCTGGCCAGTAGTAACCCATCCTTAATTCCCGATTGGATAAGTTGCGTCCACCGGAGTGATTACCACATGTTCCTTCATGGAGGTCTTGTAGGACTTTGCTCCATTGACACTTCTCAAAACATCGCAAGTATGGTCCCGCTACGGATTTTTTAAATAAAACTCCTTGGATGACAACATATCTGGACGCTTTGAAGCGCAACTTTCTTGCTTCTACTTTGTCGTCTGGCAACACATCATTAGTTAAATAATCTAAGATTGGTTTGGTCCAGTTAGTACTTACCTCGATGTCATCATGGTCTGCGTCTAGATAATCGAAAACAAAGGATCTTGAATACTATTCGAAATTCAGAAGAACTATGCGGAAAGGCCATTGAAGAGCTGGAAAAAGCCCGGGCTCGCTTAAAGAAAGTCGAAATGGACGCGGATCAGTTTCGAGTGAATGGAGATATAGGAGTATTCCTTTGGAGAGTAAGAAGCCCCTTTGATATCTCTTCATCTGCAAAGGATTCTCGATATGAAAACACAGAAACAAAGGGCTAGTCTTTGAATAGGAAAAAGTGTGGATCTGCACGCACGGCTCCTAAGTGATAAAAGAAAGAAGATGAACAACTGGGATGGATGTAAACGACAACATCTACTATTTCTGCTTGCTTACTTATTGTTGGCGTCATGAGGTGAACAATTGGGACAGATGTAAACGACGGGTCTCTCAGGGACGATCCCAAATTGGCGAGTTGAGTATTTTGGTCTCTTGGTACCTGCATTATATTGAAAGGGTTAAACATCTTACTTTTATCCTTTGTGACTTCCAAAATATGATGTCATCTTCGAGTCTTTAGCGGCAAATTCTCCTTTGAGCAGACTAACTATCAGGAGTAGGGCTGGCAAAAGCTGACCCAACCCGATAACCCGACATGAAATTGACCTGAAAATTCCGGGTTTGGGATGAAATTTTCGAACTGAAATAAAAAATGGGTCGGCCCAACCCGACCTAAAAATATAATGGGTTAGGTTCGGGTTGACTTTTTGACCCGAATAATCTGATTTAGAAGTCGGGTTATTTTCAGGTCGGGTCAAACTGAAATTATCCCAGACTTTCATAACTTATACAACCTATCTTCTGTTATTCTTATTTGTATTAGGCCAAGCCCGTTTCTTGGAGCATCTGAATTTCATTTCATGCTATTAACCCAAACTTTCATAACTTAGCGTGTATAATTAAATTTCATTTCAAGTTATTTTGGGTTGGTTTCGGGTTAACCCGAAATCGAAAAGGTCGGAGTTCGAGTTATGATTTTCGACCTAAAATTAGAATCAGGTCGGGTTTGGGTTAGGGGTAAGTGACCTGAAATACAAATCAGGTCAACCTGAAATTGACCCATCCCCACCTGATTGCCAGTCCTAATCATGAGTGAATCATTGTATACTTTCAATGACTTTTTCCCCAAGTCACTACCTAAGGTCATCCCTGCAATTAACGCTTCATACTCTGCTTCGTTGTTAGTCGCTTTGAAGTCGCAAAGACATCGCCCTGTATCGCCCGTACTATCTTGTCCCCTTATGGTGACTTCAGGTCAAACACCTAGACTCCGCACCATGAAAATTAGATGATCCGTCAACAAATAATGTCCAAGCGTCATTACTGACGTGATTGATGCGAGTGACTTCCTCATTTGCCAACTTCTCTAATTTTGGACTAAAGTCTGCCACAAAGTCAGCTAGGGCTTGCGACTTAATTGATGTTCGGGGCAGATACTTGATGTCGTATCCACTTAACGCAATTGCCCATTTTCCCATACGACCTGTCAATTCTGGTCAACGCAGGCAGTCATGAAAACAACAGTATGGGTTTCAAAATAATGCCTTAATTTTTTTATAGCAGTTACTAAGGCTAGTATAAGTTTTTCAAGAGACAAGTACCTGGTCTCTGAGTCTAACATAGACTTACTGACGTAATAGATCGAGAGTTGTTGACTTACTGCTTCTCTAGTTAAAACGACACTTACTGACACGTTGCTGACGGCGAGATAAAGTTGTAGCGTCTTTCCATCGTTTGGCTTGGATAGCAAGGGTCGAGTAGCTAGATATTGCTTGAGCGTCTGCAAAGCATCTTCGTGCTCCTTTGTCCAATCAAATCCTTTATTTTTCCTTAAGACGTCGTAAAATATGTGACATTTGTCGGACGACGTGGATATGAAGCAGTTGAGCGCAGCGACACGTCCACTAGTGGAAAAAACCTTAAATGTCAGAAGTCAACTGATCCGGTTTTGGATCCATTAATCTAATTTCGATCACGGATCAATTAACTGATCTGATTTGGGTCATGGACCGGATCAGTTAATGATCCACAAGCCAAAAAAACGCGCCTTTTAAGGCCCAAAGGAGGGATGAAACCCTCATTTCTCCTCAGCCTCCACACGCTCCATTTCTCCTCTTTACTCTTCAGTTCTCTCACTCCTTTCACTTCCCTCTCACGAAAACCCTAACCCTCATGCTCTTTTCGATGCCGTCTTCAACAATCCTCTTTTTTCCCTCTCTTCATTCGTTCCACTCTCATCTCGTCGTCGAAACCAAGACACCAATCACCGTCTTCATCATCTCATCGTCGAAGCCAGGTCACTAATCACCGTCTTCATCATTTCATCGTCGAAGTCAGGTCACCAATCACCGTCTTCATCATCTCGTCATCGAAACCAGGCAACTAATCACTGTTGCCAACCCACCCCAAACTCAAGTTTTCACTCAATTCAACTCAACTTAACTGATCCAAAGAGAAGACACAGATCTAGGTTGTATAGTTTTGTAATTTTTTTTTGTTAATTTTTTTCGTTTATTAATAACCCTAAACCCCTCGTTTTGTATTTGTTTTTAATTCTAATGTATATTTTTCGATTTTTCGATTTTTCTGTAAGTTTCTGTAATTCTTTTGTAGTTTCTTTTGGATTTTTTTCGTCTGTAGATTATGTTGAATTTTTCGTTTGTGGATATTAATGTTCAATTTTCCTTTCTTTTTTGTAATTTTATCGTTTTTTCAAAGTGGATGTTAATTTTTTTTTAACGATTTGTTCATTGCTTTTTTGATGTTAATCTTGAGATATTTTTGTTTCGTATTTGTGCTATATTTTGGGTTTTTTGGTTTGTGGGATGGTAGTTGAAACTTCCTAGATTTGTGGAATGTGGTTTGTCTGCCACCTTTGGTATTAAGGTGGAGAACTTTCCACATTTCATAATTTTTTTTTAATGTTACAGATACATAACTGATCCGGTTTTGTGCCCAAATCGGATCAGTAAATTCCTAACTGGTCCGGTTTTCAACCGGATCACTTTACTTCCTCTAACCGCTCTGCCTCCAACCGTTCTGGCCCAAAATCGGATCTGTAACCCCTATTTTGACCGGATCCTTTGATGTTTTTTCCACTAATGGTCCTTTTAACTTCTGTAATTCTTTGACATTCCTTGGTGATTGGATGTTTATCAATGCTTTGAATTGGTCAGGACTTGTTTTGATTCCTCTTTGCGTCAGGACGTAACCTAAGAATTTTCCTGCAGCAACTCCAAATGTACATTTAGTGGGGTTAAGTTTCATATCGTATTTTCTGAGGACGTCGAACGCTTCTGATAAATGTTCGATATGGTCATTTGCCTTCTTGGATTTTACCAGCATGTCGTCGATGTAGACTTCCATTGTGTCGCAATGTTGATCTTTGAACTTTTGGTTAACTAGCCGCTGATACGTTGCACCTGCATTTTTTAGTCAAAATGGCATAACCTTATAACAATAAATACCTTTGTCGGTGAAGAATGATGTTTTCTCTTGGTCGTCGGGGTGCATTATTATTTGATTGTAGCCAGAGTATGCGTCCATGAACGTCAGAAGCTCATGACATGTCGTCGCGTCGACCATGGCATGTATGTGCGGAAGCGGGAACGGGTCCTTTGGACATGCTTTGTTCAAATCCGTGAAGTCGATACAGACTCTTCACTTGCCATTTTTCTTACTGACAACAACGACGTTAGCTAACCAATCAGGGTATTTAACTTCTCGCACTTTACCTGTGTCAATCAGCTTCTGGACCTCGTCGTTTATGATATGATTGCGTTCAGGTGCGAATTTACGACGCTTCTGCTTGACGAGTTTATGCTCCAGATCGACGTTCAACTTGTGGGTGATCACGTCTGGGCTGATACCTGTCATATCTTCATAGGACCATGCAAAGCAGTCTTGGTTAGCTTTTAAAAAATTAATTACCTGACTTCATAGTTCAAGCGACAAGGTCGCTCCAATTCGTACGACACGATCTGGGAAAGTTGGATCAAGCACCACTTCATCAATTTGCTGCTCGTCAGGTTCATCTGGTACTGATCCGCTTGTTAATTGCTAGATGGTTACTTTTGGTGGTTTGAGCGACGAGCTATAACATTCTCGAGCAGCCTTTTATTCTCCTTTGATTTCTTGTACGCCCCATTTGGTGGGGAATTTGAGCGTCTGATGATAGGTTGATGATATTGCTTTCATCTTATGGTTCCAAGGCGTGCCGAGGATGATGTTGTATGCTGGCGGACAATCAAGGACGTTGAATTTGGTTTGCAAGTTGACTCCCTTGGTGTAGGTAGGCAAGGTGATTTCACCAACTGTTTGTTGCGTTTCTCCACTGAATCCGACCAGGACTGTTGATTTCTTTGTTATGTCCATGTCATCAAGACCTATATCTTCTAAGGCGCTTTTGAATAAGATCATATTGGCCGAGCTACCACCGTCGATCAGTACTCGTCTTAGTAGGCAGTTACTGACTGTTAAGGAGATGACTAGTCCGTCGTGATGCTCTTCGTCGCAGACTTGTCGTCGTCAAAGGTGATGGAAATCGCTTCTAATTTCCTTTCGTCATCTGACCTGCAATCTTTAGGAACTTTGGACGAGGGGGAACCCTCTCTTGCTAGCCTTTTGGCTGCTGAGTACGTTAGTCCACAAACGTCAGATCCATCAGAAATTACATTAATTACCTTAACATGTGAAGGGGATGTAGGTGGATTCTGCTTTGGCGGATTTTTGTCGAAGGACATTTTCCCCTTGTCGCTGAGAAGGTCCTGTAGACGTCCCTTGTTCAACACAGTGGCGTATCCAGCGTGGGTTCAGTGGGTTCAACTAAACCCACGCGGATCCGGAGAAAAACTGAAAAATAAAGGAAAATTAGAAAAGGTTATGTAATAAATAAGCGTTATATCTCACTACATAGCAATGTGCCTCAGCAGTAAAGTGTGTGTGCTAGTGTGAGATCTTGTATTCAAGGTCGCGAGTTCTACTCCTTGGGGGAGTTTATTTCAGTGTTGTTTCTTATTTTTTTTCTTTTTTCCTTATCTTTTGTTACTAAAGGTCTACAGCTTTTGTTTCATTTTTTGGTCTTCTGTTTCCCTTTTTTAAACCTCCCTTTATTAATTAAGTCTCCTTTATATCTATAAATCTTCATCCTATGTTCAACTTTATATTTATAAATCTCACCCTCCCACCAAGTATTAATACATCAAAAGGTAATGAACCTAGGTTATTTTCCATTCTCTTCCCATTTTCCTTGCTTAAGCAATCAATTAATCATGCACTAAGTGAAACTAGTCATTACAACTATGTTAATTACTTGATTCCCTGCCCATATATTTATATGATATGCAATGAAAAGTGTGTTAAAAGGAGAAGGATTAATGTATATACATTTTAAATTTTTATGTGTGCATTTTATAAACTAACTAATGTGCAAATAATAATTTTTTATCGACATGGAAGAATTTTATACATGGCCCATTACAGTTCACATGGGCGACGAAATCAAAGTTTTCGACGCCCTTACTTTGGGCTACGAAAACCACACCATGGCCCATTACAGTTCACATGGGCGACGAAATCAAGCTTTTCGACGCCCTTACTATGGGCGACGGACCTACAGCGACGAACTTGTGTCGAAATAATTTTCATCGCACAAACAATGGGCGACGGATTTTTCTTTATGGGCGAGGAAAAAAAACGTAGCCCAATGTTGTTTTTCTTGTAGTGTTAATTGATACTCAACCCGTAGTTCGTTTTATAACTCTGTATTTATTTTATAAGATAGGAAAAATTGACATTATGGGGCTCAACTATGAACGGTTATCTTTAATAGGTACCAACTTTCAATATTCCAGTAGGGGGCCCAAGTATACCATGACCCATATTTGCATGGACCCAACAGGTAATTTAACCTGCTACTTCAGGTTAATGAAGTCACGTGATCATTAAATGAGCACATGACTTTAAAAACCACCCCACCCTATATTTTCTAACTCAATTCTCTCTGTTCTTCATTTCTCCTTCTCTCTGTTCTTCATTTCTCCTTCTCTCTTCGAGCTTTCAATGGCGTCTGCTAATGCATCCTTTACCCCCACCCATTCTCTCCATTCACCTCAAAAACCATCATCGTCAATATCTCATGGTATTCAATTTATCAAGCCAAATCACCGAAAGAACTTTTCAATTGTAATATCTGTGGCATTCCTTTTCATGGTCAACAATGGTAACTTTTGTTCTTTTATTTAAAGTGATTTAAACACAATTCAGTTTCATGGACTTGGGCACTTGGCATTAAAGATTGTTAATATTCACCTTCCTGCTCTGTTGTTCACTAGTGGCGAGTCGCCATTGCTGTTCCTAGAAGCTTTTACCATTTTTTTATTTTTTTTATTTTAATAAATTAACATTAATTGTTAATTATAATTAGAAACAATTGCTAAAATTTCTGGGCATAATTTTTTCCTTTGCTGCAAATTCTAGGCAACAATTGATGAGGGAGAAAGAGGTTGAGAGAGAGAGAACTTCGAAATCCACGCATAAACACCAACTAACAACAACAAGGAGCAGCGGTGGTAAGCAACACCAGCAGTGGGGCAATTACTCCAGACGACGACGTCGGTGGCGAACAACAACAACCACCACAACAGCTGCATCACTAATAAGATCCTCTCACAAGAAGATCGGGAATTCGAACTCGAATTCCTCTTCCAATTCCTCTACTCCTCCACACGAGGCTTGAAAATCGAGAAAGCAGAAACAAAGATTCCAGCACCATAGTTGACGACGAGAGGGGATAGAGTCGCTTGTGCTAGGGTGGTGCGACATCGGTGCGAACACGATGAAGGAGGTGACTCTGGTGCGAGGGAGGAGATAGTGTGAGACTCTGGTGCGAAAAGGGAGAGAGGACCTCCCCTTCAACATTGAACTCAGGCGATTGTTAATGGGGTTTAACTTTAAGGGCTGGTTCAGAGAGCAGGGAGGGAAGAAGACAAAGGGTTCTTAATTTTTTTTTTTAACAAAATAAAACGATGCGCTTCATTAAATGTGGGACCCCTTAGCATAAATGACTGCCTCAGCAGGTCATTGGTAAACTAGGCCCATGCAAAAATGAGTCACGCAGTAGTTGGGACCGCCACTAGATTACTGATAGTTGGGACCTATTAAAGAGAACCGCTCATAGTTGAGCCCCATATCGTTAATTTTTCCTATAAGATATTGATAATCTTTTGTTAGTATAAATATTTTTTGTTTATTTTTTGTTACAAATGTAATCAAGAATGAAAGCTCTCCTAGATACAATTGTTGAAAGTTTCCCTTTTTATTGAAAAAATGTAATTATAGATAGTAAAATTTGATTTGGAACTTATGTTGACTCCGAACCACGTGGCTCAATTCCTGGATCCGCCACTGGTTCAACATGAAAGCGACTTCTCTCCTGAGTGTTATACAATCTTCAGTTCGGTGGCCATGATCGTGATGGAACTGACACTATTTGGTTTGATCTTTCTGAGCGTATATCGGTCACTCTTTATTAGCCAGCGAACGGGTGCGCCGATCTTTGTCAGGGCTTTCACGACGCCTCCAACGTCAATCGAGAAGTCGTAGGACTCAACGTCATGATATGCGTTAGGATCGACCTTTGTGTTTGTACCTGCACATTCCGACACATCATTAACGTTATGTACCTGATTAGGCCGACTGTAAGGATGAGGTCTCCAATTGTGTTTCTTCGGTGTGAATGCCTTGCGATCACTTGGACCTTCTGACACATGACGCGTCGATATGGTGTTGAGGATCGCATCGACTTCTTCTAATCCAATTTGGGCTAGCGCTCTAGATTTGACCTCTTTGAATGTTGTGCATGGATACTTGGTGAGGCGATTGTATAGCTTTGACTTGAGGACGAGTCCTTTCCTGAAACATTCAACAGCAGTTTTAGGGTCTAAATCTTTGATTCCAATCATTTCTTTATTAAAGCGATTATAATAATCGTGAATAGGTTCTCCTGGCTTCTGGACAATGCCATATAAGTCACTAGTCTGCTTTTCAAGGCTGCGACTTCCTTCGAACTTGCTATAGAACTTGTTGACCAAAGTTGAGAAGTTACCAATGCTTCTTGGCTTGAGAGATCTGAGCCATTTGAGAGTTGGTCCGGTCAGCGTCGCTCCAAAGTATTTGCACATGCATGCTTTGACCGGGTGTCATGGAATGGACGCTTGCCACATCCGCTGCTAGTATTGGGCGACATGCTCCGTTGGGTCGGTTGATCCATCATAGGTGGCAGTTAGGACGGGGAGATTGAGCTTCTTTGGCAATGCTACTTTGGTGATCTCTTCAATGAATGGTGACGCTTCATAACCATCGTGATGCTCGATGACGCTTGGGGTTGGAGCTCCAGGCAGTTGAGATAGTAGCCGCATCATCTGACGATTTTGCTTTTCAATCAGGGTCATTCTCTTAGCTATAGCGTCTCCTTCTTCGGGGGGACCATTTTCAGGAGTTGCCTCGATCTGCTTCTTCTTCTGCATCGCCAATGTCGTCTTTGTCTTTCGAATCAGTGCTCTCTTCGTCAGAATAGGGTTGCATGATGCGAATGTCGTTGATGTTGCGGGAACGTTGTTTCTTGGACGCCTTTGTTGATGCCAATTCTTCTTGTAATTTTTGAACCTGCCCTTTTGACGTAGTGAATTCGAAGGACAGACGCTCGTTATCCCTTTTCATTTACTCTATCTAAGATTTCATCAGCTCATAGGCGGCTTGCATCTCGCTAGGATCCCTTGATGGGAAAAGAGTATGGACGTTTAGTCGTTAACAGAAAAGGATGTAAGATCTTGTTGATGGCCCCACGGTGTGTAATATCCCGAAAATTTAAACTTGCTTAAATTAAACAATAATAATTAATGGTTAAATTTTTCTTTAATTATAATTTATGACTAAAATTTGTTACTCTATATCAAAGTAAGGATAAAAAGATATTTAGTTCTTTAAATAAATATATGTTGTATGTATTACAAGAATTGCAAAGAATAACAAGTGAAGGTGAGATTAAATAATTACATTAGTAAAAGTAAGAAGAGAAATTAATAAACAAATTTATTACTAAAGCTTTACAAAGTACTTCTAATCAAATAGTGGCTCAAATTGAGGGTATTAAGAACAAAAAAGAAAAGAGAAAGAAAAGATTAATAATAATAAAAAAAAAAGGGAAACTAAGCACAGCTACCGCTTCATTCATCCACCTCCAATTTTCCTTCACAAGAAACCTATCAAGGAAATTTTAATCCAAAGATGGATGTTGATACACACAAAAAAATTCAAATCCAATTACAAACTTCATATCAAACCAAATCCACCCTCAAAATCCAATTTTGATCACTTGATCAATCCAAATTCTGAAAAAAATTAGAATTTGAAGAATCAACTATGGCTATAAATAGCCATACGTGCCTCTCAAATCACCATGCACCACCACCCTATCGTCCACCATCTTCATTCCGCCGGTGCTGCTCCTATTTTCGCCGGAAACCGCCATCAAAACACCCCTCGAACTCCTTTGTTTCGCCCCACACCACTTATAACACCCCTGAATTTCGAGTTACTATCTAAACTAAATGATATTAAAATTCTACAGAAAATTCGGCAGAGCTCCGTTTGAAATATGGACTGCCTAAAATTTAATTTAGGACTGGCGTCCGAATTATTATAAACCTGTTTCAACAAAACAACAATCCATATTCCAAATTATCAACAACTCCACCCAGCTCAAATACCAATGAAATTCCTGTTTAACTACTCGAAATCCAAACGTGTTATTCCACGATTATTACGAGAATAATCGCTAGGAAGAACTACCTGCACCAAAACTAAAATAAAACTTAATTTAAACTATTACAACCTAACCGAATAAGGACTTAGGTGGATTAATATTTACAACCCTAAGTCCCAAAAAGGTAAATAGTGCAATGGGATAAAGAATACTATAACTTTAACTAATAACAATTGGTGAAACGTTGCTCTCGGCCCACCCCACACCCAACATGTAAGATCTCCATGTACCTGCACATATCGGGCATGTAGTATCAGCCAACTGGCTGAGCAAGATTCATACAATAAAGCCAAACATATATGCAGGTAGGATAATAATATATCCTACAAATCACCTTCCTTTGAATCGAAATAATAAGTAGCAAGCTTTATAAAACCTTTTTCTTGTATTCCTTTCTAAATCAAATCTTTTCTTTATTTTCCTTAAAACAAATCCTTTCTTTCCAAACCTTTTCTTGTATTCTTTTCTAAATCAAATCCTTTCTTTATTTTCCTTTACCCTCACAAAGAGGGAGTTATGAAATCTATGGAATGGAACAAACTTTCCTTGCCTTTGGGCTAGCTAGGCCCTCCGGATAACTATTAGACAAAGACCCCTAGTGTGCACACCCTACATACGGCCAAACCGTAGCAGAAGATCTAAGTCCGAGGTACTGATCAACGTACCCCCCAACTATTCTGAAACGTCAAGAACATCTCGACAAAGTTCCAATTCCTTGAGACGCCTCAAAGGCAATCCCAACCGTTTCGATAACATAAAACTATTCATAAATCTCTTTCTGTAACTATTCTGTAATTCAAGATTTGAAAACAAACTGTTTGTATTAGGGGAAACATTCTCCTATTCAAAACCAACTATCTGTATTAGGAGGAACATCCTCCTATTCAAAACCAACTATTTGTATTAGGAGGAACATCCTCCTATTCAAAACCAACTATCTGTATTAGGAGGAACATCCTCCTACTCAAAACCAATCTCAACTCAGGAGAGATACATACCTTAATCTTTTCTTGTAACAATGAAAGTTATCTTTTGTAGACTTTTCTCATAACTATTAAAGATTTAAGTAAAGAATCTTACCTTTTAAACTATATCAAACCAACTAGCTCAGTCAATACGGCTCCTCAATGAAACCGGAATCTACAATATAACATACATGTACGTAATAAATATTAATAGATTTGGCTAATATAGTTGATGAGTTTTTTATTAACTTTAGTTTTATAAAACATCAACCCCTTCTTTTAATATTCAAGTAAGTATAACTAATTCTCATAACTTATTTACTTAAACCGTCATTTACCTTTGATTATCAAAATAATTAATACCAACAATACTAAAATCTTTCTTTGTTTATACTAAATCAACATTAATATTCCTATTATACTTTAGACACTCAAAGTCCATTAGAAAAACATTCATAAGAAAACATTGAAACTTAAAACATTCGAAACTAACTATACTTTTTTTAAAAATTTCAGCAGAAACTTAAAATGGACATAACTTCCTCCTACGATCTCCAAATCAAGCGTTTCTTGAGCCTATCCTGAGTAAAATTTCGATACGAACAACTTTTGTGAAATAGTATTTTTGCTAAAAATGCCCAGAAATTGCTTAAAACTGCCTTTTACGAACTGACGGGTAATTTATACGAACTTCACCACAACTTTCTTTGAACAACAAGTTTATTTAACAATCCATTAATCTAAACTAACTACTAAACACCTAAATAAACATTCTATTCCTTCAATTACACACCCCAAACAACAAAAATCAAAACCCCCAATTCAATTTATCTCAAGAACCCTAACTTCTTAAACTTGGGAAAAACTGAAATTAGATTAAGAACTTAACTTACCCACAACTATGGAAGATTAAGGATGAAGTAAGCCTAGAGATTTGATCATAAAACACGCACTAAACGCCCCAAACGAACAAAACGCTGCTCTTACTCCCTCCTCTTCGTGTGTCTTCTTTCTCTCTTCCTTCTTGTGCATACTTGCATCTGCTTCGACGCCATGAATGGCTCGCCGGAGCCCGCCATCCTCCACTTCCTCTTCTCTCTCCTTCGAACTCCCTCTAGGTTTTGTTCTTCTTCTTTTTTTCTTTCCTTTCCTCTCTTTCACGTTGCTTTCTTTCTTTTGTTTTCTTTTGTTTTCTTTTTTTTTTTTTCTCTTTATAATACTAATATAATTGTAGTTAGGTACTTAACCTAGGAAATTTAGGAATTAACTATTGGCCCCTTTTAAGGTAAAGTCAATTAGTGAGAATTAAAATATATTTAATAAAAGAATATTCTAGTTTATTTTTAGAAACTATAATAATATAAATAATTACTAAACAGTATAAAAATACGGGGTGTTACACCACTCCCTCTTTTTCCCCTGTTTCAAACCAAACCACTTGCCCCCACCCTCGCACCACCGTAGCGCCGCTTGTTGTGTTTTGAACTTTGAATATTTTGATGATGATAAACACTCTATCGTTATCTTTATAACATGAATATTTGTAACAGTGATCAAGCTATCAAGATTGGATGATTGAAGACAAGGAAGCTTAGATCTAGTTATATTGAATTCATGTGTATGCAATGTAATTAACATATTAGAACTTTGTGCTAAAATTAGAAATATGAAATTAGGATGATTAACTATTTTATTAGAGTTAAGAAAATAGGTGATTATAGTAATTTCATGTTTATATGGTTTAAAGAAAAAGAAGGGAGAGTTTTGTTAAAACAAGGATTTCGAAAATCAATTTTAGAAAGAAAAAAGATTTTTATTTTCGAAAATAAGTTTTGAAAAGAAAAAGATTTTTATTTTCGAAAAATAGTTTTAAAAATAAAAAGAATTTTTATTTTCGAAAAATCAGGTTTTGACAAAGATAAAAGTTTTGTTTTCGAAAAAAGATAAAGAAAACGTAGTTGAAGATTTTCGGAAAAAAGGAAAGTGTTTATGAAAAGGAAATATGATTTTTAAAGAAAAGATTTTGGATAAAAAAACTGATATGAATAAAATTGGGATAAGATATGGAGTAATCCTTATCTTACAAGGAGTAAAGGAAATCAGTTTTTTATAAAAGATAAAATTGGATTTTGAAAAGGAAAAGAATTTTATCCCTTTATTTTAGGAATAAAAATTATTCAAGAAGATAATTATTTCTTGGAGAATAATTCTTATTCAGTTGATGAAGTTATATAAGGGATAGAAATCAGTATACGATCACACGTTTTCAAATTTGTGAGATTAAGATTTTGAGAGCTGAAAACTACCTCCCACAGCACAGTGTACGGCACAAAGTTCTAGTAGGTTAAGGTCTCTAAAAACAAAGTTTGTAACGATCCTCTATTTGCTTGAATAAGAAGCACGCTTTTGAGGAATTATTTTTTCTGTAATCTTTCATATTATAGAGAGTAGCAACACTTAGGGTTAAGTGTTGGGGAGCACTACTAGAGTTAGTAGTGGGGGAATCGAATTGTATCAAGGGTTTGATATTTTACGATTCAAATAATAAAAGAGTAGTTTGTGTGGACGTAGATCTCAGAGGTGAGATTGAACCACGTTAAAATCCTGTGTCTTATTATTTGATTTCATTGTTTTATTGTTTGATACATTTTCGTTTGAGCAAAAACATAAATCGGATAGTTTACGAGTGAATAACTACAATGCACTTTGTGCTATAAGAGTGTTTTTGCGAAAATCGATTAGTTCTAGCCACTCAATTCAACCCCCCTTCTTGAGTGTCACCTTGTGTTCCAACAAGTGGTATCGGAAGCGAGTTATTCTCGAAAGGCTCATCCCTAGAGAATAGAAGTCATGAACATGCAAGATGACTCTCGAGATAGACACACCAAGTGTCCGATTTTCGACGGAAAAGACTACGGATGGTGGAAGGCTAGAATGAGGATCTACATCCAAGGATTGGACTATGAATGCTGGAAAGTCATAAGAAAAGGACCAATCCTTATCCAAGCCAAAAATGCTGAAGGAAATATGGTCGACAAGGATGAAGACGACTACAATTCAGTTGACTATGCAAAAGCCGAAAAGAACTTCAAAGCTATGAGTATTCTCCAATATGGAATTGGACCTGATGAATACTCAAGGATCTCGGCATGCTCTACAGCAAAGGAGATATGGGATACTTTAGAATTAGCCCACGAAGGTACGAATGAGGTTAAGCAATCTCGAATTGATTTACTTCTGCAACAATATGAACTGTTTACTATGAATAAGGAAGAATCAATTAAAGAGATGTTCACTAGATCTACACTAATCACTAATGAATTGCGTTCTCTAGGTAAAATCTATCCTTCTAAAGATTTAGTGAGAAAGGTGTTAAGAAGTTTAACAAATCGTTGGCTCCCTAAAATAACTGCTATTCAAGAAGCTAAAGATTTGACAAAACTCTCACTAGAACAACTTATTGGATCATAAATGACTCATGAACTTGTTTTAGATTCTAAAACTGATGAACCAACAAATAAAGGTCTAGCCTTGAGAACTGAATTGGAAAGTGAAGATAATGATGGCGATGATGATGTTGATCTTCTTACTAGGAGATTTAAAAAAATTCTCAAAAAGAACAAAAATAACAATCCTAGAAAATGTGGAAATTTCAAAGGTAAGAGTACTACCTCAAACTCTAAGAAAAGTGCTACTAACTCCGGTTGTTTCAAGTGTGGAGATTTCAATCACATGATTAAGGAATGTCCCTTATGGGATGATGAGAAGCCCAAAGAAAGAAGGGAGCAATCCATGAAAGAATTCAAAAAGGCTACGATAGCTGCCGTTTGGGGAGATTCGGATTCTGATGAAGAACAGTTAGAGGCACAGTGCCATGAATAAAAATTATGTCTGAATGCTGTACAGACATCACAGAGAAGGGCACAGTGCCAGGACGACTCTCACTTGTGTCTAATGGCGAAAAGTTCGAACTCCCAAGATGAAACTGAAGATAGTGAGGTAAGTCTTCTTTCTCTAAAACCTTCTATACATCTTCTTTCAAAAAACCAACTTGTTACTTTGCTTGGAAATATCATTGATGATTGTCAAGAGATGAATGATGATTTTTCAATCAAGAAAAAGGAAGTAAAAAATTTAACTAAGCAAAAGATTGGGTTGGAATTGGAATATAAGGATTTATTAAAGGACTCTAAAGAACTGATGAAGAAGACTGATGAACTTGAAAAAACCGTTGAAGAGAAAAATGTTGAGTTAAATGCTTTAAGGTACGAAAAGTCTCTCGCAAAAGAAGTTGTTAATAACACTGTGCCATACACTGTGCTAGAGGCAAAAAATTCGGATCTTGAAAATCAAATTGAATCGTTAAAACATGAGTTAACTGAGTTGAAAGAATCAAGACAAAGATCCAGAATTGTTCCACTTATGCTACCTTATGATGCTAAGTTAAGTGATGAACTTGATAAAGTTAAAAGAGATTTGAAAATTTCGAGAAAAAGAAATAGTGATCTAAACACTTCTGTTGAATTCTTAGAATCACAATTGACTATTGCTCGGAAAATGTATGAAAAATGGTTAGATGGTCAAAAAGCCTTAGACTATATCTCCGGTACAACTAGCAATCGAAACAGAATTGGTTTAGGATATACAGACCAGAGGCACAGTGTAAGGCATAGTGCCAAAAAATTTGAAAGAGACTTTCGTAAAAGAAAATATGTCGATCTATCTGAATATTTAATTTGCAACTTCTGTGGAAAGAATGGACATCTTATGGATAATTGTAATGTCAAGAAAAAGAGTGTTGCGAAAAATGTAAAGTATGTAACTCAAATATGGGTTAGAAAAGAATTATTAGAAGCTCAACGAAAGAAAAAGGGACCCAAACATTTGGGTTCCTAAAATTAACAAGTGATCTTTTTGCAGGCAAACGTGAGAGGAAGCAGCCTATGGAATCTCGACAGTGGCTGCTCAAGACATATGACTGGTGATAAATCTCAATTCCTCTCACTAGTAGCCTACCATGGAGGTTGTGTTACATTTAGCGACAACAAAAAGGGAGAAATAAGTGGTATTGGAAACGTCGGCAAATCCCTAACACACTCCATAGAGAATGTGATGTTGGTAAGTGGTTTGAAAAAATTTGTTAAGCATATCCCAATTGTGTGATCAAGGTAATTCTGTTGAATTTCATGCATGAGTATTTTACAAGACAATTTGTGGCTTTGGGATTAATTTCTGGAAATTAGTTGAATATTATGCTTGTTGTCCTCCTTTAAATATGTTAATTGGAGTAGGAGTGCATGTCTTTGTGAAACACTGTGAGAAAAAGTCTACTTGATATAAAAAGGACTCGTAATGGTCTAATGATGTTGTCCTAATGTCATGATCCTAAGTTGCCGAACTAATAAGCTTTATGATCCTAAGTTGCCGAATTATTGAGCTATGAAATGTTAATTCTTTCTCCTATGGCAAGCTTGATCTTTATCCCGATAGTCTGATTTTCTATTTATGAGTTTGACATTTGTGCCTCATTATTTCTTTCTTTCATATGTCTCACCTTATCGTCATTTCCCTATTATTATCCTTCTTTTCCTCACCCATTGATCCAAAGTTCCTTCCACCAAGTGCTTTTAATATTGATTAATGATAATTTATGGGGCAAGAACATCTTGATAAGATGATGGAAGAAAAGGACGCATCAGTTAAGGGGGAACATGAAAAGGTTGGAATGAAACACAAATACGTGAAAGAATGAAAAGTACTGATTCACACTGTGCAAGGCACAGTGCCTGGAGATGCATAAAAAAAAGACAATGAGGTCCGAATTAACTTATTATCTTTGATCTCTTATTGATTGACTCTAATAATATTGTATGGTCTGCTTCTCCTTCATAAAAAAAAAAAGAAAAAAAAAGAAAAAAATGAGAGTATGACACTTATTTTAGATAAGTCCTAGAGTTCAATTCAAATGTGAAGAAAATTATCAAAGTTTTGAAGATCATCATTTTGGATTCCAGTATATCCGAAGATTAGTTATATTTGGAAGGGAATAGATTGTTCACTGGCACAGAAACACACACAGTGCCACAGTGAAGAAAGTCCCATGATGTTTATTTGCGGAAGTTGAAAATCTTAAAAGAAAGGTTTAAGCACTTGTTGAGCCAATTGCCATTTCAAATCTTCAAGCTTGCATTACCTTTCTTTATCTTACTTTCTTAGCTATCAACCATGATCCTTCATGATTATTTCTTACTTCATAATTTCGGATTGTGAGCTGGATTATTTTTTGCTTAATGACTTCGGATTGTGAGTTGGATTATGACATAGCACCAGCATCCTTATTATCTTTTGCTTGAGCTACTTGCATTATTTTGATGACTATATCTCTGTTTTGTGTAGCTTGACATGTTATTGCTCTCTTTTTTTCATAATGTCAAAAGGGGAAAGATGGGTATAATACTTAAACTAATGAATGAAATTACTAATGAATGAAATTTGGTATGTTGGTTATTGGATTATGGTGATTGATGTTGTGAATGGTGTTATGTTGATGCATTATTTGAGGGGGAAGTATTATGTGTTTGTCATCATCAAAAAGGGGGAATTTGTTGTGTTTTGAACTTTGAATATTTTGATGATGATAAACACCCTATGCTATGCTATAACATGAATATTTGTAA
Source organism: Beta corolliflora (assembly GCA_947648045.1). Classification (NCBI taxonomy): domain Eukaryota; kingdom Viridiplantae; phylum Streptophyta; class Magnoliopsida; order Caryophyllales; family Amaranthaceae; genus Beta; species Beta corolliflora. The sequence goes on along the minus strand of CANSZD010004075.1, from coordinate 67,519 downwards.
TGATGGATCAAGCTATCAAGATTGGATGATTGAAGACAAGGAAGCTTAGGTCTAGTTATATTGAATTCATGTGTATGCAATGTAATTAACATATTAGAACTTTGTGCTAAAATTAGAAATATGAAATTAGGATGATTAACTATTTCATTATAGTGAAGAAAATAGGTGATGATAGTAATTTCATGTTTATATGGTTTAAAGAAAAAGAAGGGAGAGTTTTGTTAAAACAAGGATTTCGAAAATCAGTTTTAGAAAGAAAAAAGATTTTTATTTTCGAAAATAAGTTTTGAAAAGAAAAAGATTTTTATTTTCGAAAAATAGTTTTAAAAATAAAAAGAATTTTATTTTCGAAAAATCAGGTTTTGACAAAGATGAAAGTTTTGTTTTCGAAAAAAGATAAAGAAAACGTAGTTGAAGATTTTCGGAAAAAAGGAAAGTGTTTATGAAAAGAAAATATGATTTTTAAAGAAAAGATTTTGATAAAGATTTTGGATAAAAAAACTGATATGAATAAAATTGGGATAAGATATGGAGTAATCCTTATCTTACAAGGAGTAAAGGAAATCAGTTTTTTATAAAAGATAAAATTGGATTTTGAAAAGGAAAAGAATTGTATCCCTTTATTTTAGGAATAAAAATTATTCAAGAAAATAATTATTTCTTGGAGAATAATTCTTATTCAGTTGATGAAGTTATATAAGGGATAGAAATCAGTATACTATCACACGTTTTCAGATTTGTGAGATTAAGATTTTGAGAGCTGAAAACTACCTCCCCAGCACAGTGTACGGCACAAAGTTCTAGTAGGTTAAGGTCTCTAAAAACAAAGTTTGTAACGATCCTCTATTTGCTTGAATAAGAAGCACGCTTTTGAGGAATTATTTTTTCTGTAATCTTTCATATTATAGAGAGTAGCAACACTTAGGGTTAAGTGTTGGGGAGCACTACTAGAGTTAGTAGTGGGGGAATCGAATTGTATCAAGGGTTTGGTATTTTACAATTCAAATAATAAAAGAGTAGTTTGTGTGGATGTAGATCTCAGAGGTGAGATTGAACCACGTTAAAATCCTGTGTCTTATTATTTGATTTCATTGTTTTATTGTTTGATACATTTTCGTTTGAGCAAAAACATAAATCGGAGAGTTTACGAGTGAATAACACAGTGCACGGCACTGTGCTATAAGCGTGTTTTTGCGAAAATCGATTAGTTTTAGCCACTCAATTCAACCCCCCCTTCTTGAGGGTCACCTTGTGTTCCAACACCGCTGCACTGCCGCCCTACACACACCACCACGACGTCTTGTGTGCCACCCACACCGCACCGCTAATCACCGCGTACCTCCCTTCTCCATCGCCGTCCTCCCTCTCTCGCCCCAACTCTCTTTCTTACTAGTGCTCCTTTCTCCCTCCTCACGCGCCGGCGAGCCACGCCCAAGACACCGCACCTCTGCCGCGTCGCCTCGCCGCTAGCTGTTGGAGCTCCACTCACTGCCCAGGCCTTCCTCCTTTCTCTGTTCCTTTTCGAATCTGCTCAGTGAGCAGAGGTATTCTAATACCTCTCTAACTTTGTTTCATTTTGATTCTTTTTGTTTTGTTTAAGTAATTGAGCCTAAATTTTCCCTTTATTAATTAGTTTATTGTTGGGCCTAAAAACTAGTCTATTTTGGTAGACCATTGTTTCAGTTTTTTTTTTTGATAGCCTACCTTTGTAGGGCTTAATAGATTGAATACTTAGTCTCTAATAATTAATTGTTCTAATTAGGCAATAAGAAACTAAATAATTTACTTATGTATCAGTAATGGTTACTTTACTCTTGCAATTTGAGAGATGAAAATAAACATTAGGAATAATTAAACTTGTTTATGAGTTCATGAAAATGCTTAAATGTTAATGATTATATTAGCAATCACTTTAGTTAATGTTAATCATAGATAAACATATAATATTACAAATTAAACGAGTAATCTTTGGCTATAAAATTACTTGTTGATAATAAATGTAATAATAATAACTAGAGGATTAAATGTTATAATAAATTGAATATTTATACTTTCGTTACCAAATTCTATTGGTTAGATTAAAAGAAAAGGATATTACAGCTCCCCCGGCTTCAAGATTATTATGCAGGAATCGAGGTAACATCTGTTGCTAACACCCACGATCCCCTTCGAAATGTGTTTGTGAAATGATGTTGATAATTAGGTTAAGGGTTTTGTGAGGTGATTCTTTATATGGATTGTGGGATACTTAAATTATTTTCGAATGAGTTTCGTAAATGATGATCTTATGAGTTATTGACGCTCAAGTATGATTCATGAAAGATCTATGGCTTATGCCGATGAATGCTAACAAATGAAACATGATAAATGAAAGTGAAAGAGGTTATGGCAGTATAATGTTACGCTTATTATCTACTTTATGGTCGTGCACGTACCTTCGCACCCGCCGTACACCCAACAAGGGAGTCGGTTTCCTTGAGGGGTACCGCATGTTATGTTACTACTCTATTTTGGTGCGAGCGGTGTATCCAACAAGGGAGTTGGGCTCCTTGAGGATCATCGCATGGTGGGAGACGTCCCGCATGTCTATACTCGCCAGTTACCATGTTAAAATATGAAAAGATAATGAGAACTTATGAAGTATCAAGATGCTATTTATAATTGTTTACTTTGCTCTTATTTCATTATGGATTTGAAATATGTTTTACTATATTCTCTTCTCCCTGTTTGAAAATAAAATGAATTTACGTTGTTAGGGTAGCATGTTACTGAGCTTCGGCTCACGATGTTGCTTTTGGTTTTAGGTACTGATGAAGGTGACGGGATGGCGTAGAAGTGAGGATGATCAATCACTTTACATTTATGAATACTATTTTGGTTGTGTAATTTGAACTTATGATCACTAGAACATGAACACAGTTTAACTATAGCTACGTAGTTATCTATGCTTAGCTATTTATATCTATATAATTAAGAGGCTTATGAGCTTCAATGATTATAATATGTTTAGTTTCATGAAGGAATGTTTGCCTGGTATTTTCCCGAACGGAAAATACGGCAGTAGCGCACTGACCATCTAAGTTCCGCTGCTAATGATGCACTAATTAACTTAAACATGATGTTTAGAGGTCGGGGCGTTACAGAGTGGTATCAGAGCCGAAGGTTTCTGAAACCTTAAGTAGAACCGTGATGTTTTTACGTAAATTAATTTTAAGGTTAAAATGGTTTAGGTGAAATAGCATAACAAATAATAGCAATAAAGATATTATTAATTACAGGATAGAAATAGTTAAGTTGTGTAAGATAATTAGGGAAAAGCAAATGAAGATTGAAATTCTATAAAGTGGTAAACATAACATTAAAACTATAATGACCATGAGCGTGAGCGTTAGGATCGGGAATGGGATTAATTTTCCTTACCTTTTTGGATACACTATGCCTTATTTGCCTTAAATGTGATGAGAATGTGAAATGTTCAATGTGATAGAAAATGGCAACAAGTGAGAGCGATCACGTTGAAGGAGGAAATGGAAATCACGTGTCGGATGTGTCATTGGAAGAAATGAGGACAATACTCGATGCTTTGCGAAGTGATCCCATTTTCGGAGAAGCCACCGGAGACGTTGCTAACGATAATAGAACGGACTTATTAAGACTTGTAATGATGGAACTCTAGCAAGGAAATCGACAAAAGCCTAAATCAGAGCAAGAAGAATGCTCTAACACGTTTAAGCGATTTTCAGCTCACAAACCACCAACCTATGATGGCAAACCGGATCCTACCGAGTTCGAAGAATGGATTACTCATATGGAGAAACTATTTGACGCCACTCAGTGCCCAGAGAAATGGAAGGTGAATTTCGCAGTATTCTATCTGAAAGGGCAAGCAGACCTTTGGTGGAAGGCTGCAAAGGGAATGCAAAACCAACCCGACTTTGGATGGGAAAATCAGAAGGGAGCAATGAGAAATCAGTTTTACCCTCAGAGCCTGCAGCTCAAAATGGAATATGAGTTCATCCATCTCAAGAAAAGGAATATGTCTGTGTTAGAGTATGCTGTGAAATTCAATGAACTTGCTCGATTTGCTCCTGACTTAGTGTCGACGGATCGACAGAGAATGAACCGCTTCGAAGAAGGCCTTAATCTTGATCTTCAGGAGAAACTTGCAGCACACATGAGTACATCATTCCAAGAGTTGTATGATAGGGATATCAATGTTGAAAGAAAAAGCAAGCTTCGAAAGGAGATCTTTGAGAACGGGAAAAGAAAGAAGAATTTTCAAAACCAACCCAACAACGGATCATTCAAGAGGCAAGAAACTGGAAATCGAAGCGGAAATTTCGGGCACCAGAATCAAACTCGAAAGTGCTCTAAGTGCGGAAAGTGGAACCATACTGAGAAGGAATGCCGAGCTGGTACAAAGGAATGCTACAAGTGCGGAAGTAAAGATCACATGATCCGAGATTGCCCTCAATGGCGTTAAGGACAAGCCAACGGGAAAGATGAACCAGCTAGTCAGAACCGTGGAAATGGTGGTGCTACAAACCGTAACCCTCCCCGTGGACCTCCCCAAGCTGCACGAGTATTCATGATGCAGCGAGAAGAAGCTGAAGCTGATGATACCGTTATTACTGGTACTTTTCCTGTCAATTCTATACCTGCTTATGTTCTTTTTGATTCTGGAGCTTCACATTCATTTATCTCTGCATCATTTGCTAAAAACTTGAAAGTAAAACCATGATCTCAATTCTCTGCTATGTCTGTTGCCCTCCCAAATGGAGAATCTATCTCATGTGATGTCATATATAGGAATTGCCCTATCCTAATAGAAGGTTGTGAATTTTAGTTGACCTAGTTCAATTTGAATTAACCGACTTTGATGTGATCTTGGGTATGAATTGGTTATCCAAACACAAAGCCGACATAAATTGCCTTAACCATGAAATAACCCTTAAGAAACCAGACGGAAGTAAGGTATCTTATCGAAGAAGAAAAACCAAACCCAAAATCGTATCAACCTCAAAAGCCTTCAAACTACTCATGACTGGTTGTCAGGGATACCTTTGCAACATGGTAGACCTAACGACCCCTGAACCTTCTGTGTCTGACATTCCCATAGTTTGTAAATATCCCGACGTATTCCCGAAAGAGATACTCCGGCATGCCTCCGCAAAGAGAGATAGATTTTAGCATTGACCTTATTCCAGGATCGGCCCCATATCTAAAGCACCTTACGAGAATGGCACCAAATGAGTTGCAAGAATTAAAGAAGCAACTAGATGAATTACTCGAAAAAGGGTATATTCGACCTAGTGTATCACCTTGGGGTGCACCAGTGTTATTTGTGAAAAAGAAAGATGGAAGCTTGAGATTATGCATTGATTATCGGGAGTTAAACAAGATCACCATCAAGAATAAATATCCACTACCCCGTATCGATGACCTTTTCGATCAGCTTCGAGGAGCCAGCACCTTCTCGAAGATTGATTTGAGAACCGGATACCATCAACTCCAAATCAAACCCGAAGATATTCCAAATACCGCTTTCAGAACCTGATATGGTCATTATGAGTTTACGGTAATGCCATTTGGACTTACCAATGCTCCTGCTGTTTTTATGGACTTGATTAACCGAGTTTTCAAACCCTACCTCGACAAGTTCGTAGTGGTGTTCATTGACGACATATTGGTGTTCTCAAGAAGTTCGAGTGAACATGAAGAGCATTTGAGAAAAGTATTGGAGGTATTAAGGGAGAACAAATTATATGCAAAGTTGAAGAAATGTGAATTCTGGTTGAAAGAAGTCGCCTTCTTAGGGCACATTATTTCGGAGAATGGAATCTCTGTTGACCCACAAAAGATAAAGGCTATAATAGAGTGGCCTAGACCCACCAATGTCACAGAAATCCGAAGTTTTATGGGCTTAGCTGGTTCTTATCTAAGATTTGTCCAGGACTTCTCCAAAATTGCTTTACCCATAACCCGTTTGGTGAAGAAGTCTGTCAAATTTGAATGGAGTGATGAAAGTGAAGCAGCTTTTCAGGAGTTAAAGAAGCGTCTTACCTCTGCCCCTATTCTCGCCCTCCCATCTGATAAAGACGGCTTTGTGGTGTATAGTGATGCCTCCAAGCATGGATTAGGGTGCATCTTAATGCAAAACGATAAAGTTATAGCCTATGCTTCCCGCCAATTAAAACCACATGAACAAAACTACCCAACCCATGATCTTGAACTTGCAGCAGTTGTATTCGCTCTCAAAATATGACGACACTATCTCTATGGTGTTCCGTGCAAGATCTTTACCGACCACAAAAGTCTCAAACATATTTTCACACAAAAAGAGCTAAACTTGAGACAACGTAGGTGGCTAGAACTTCTCAAAGATTACGACCTCGACATTCAATATCACCCTGGCAAGGCTAATGTTGTGGCTGATGCCTTAAGCCGAAAATCCCACTTAAACACCATCCTAACCCTACCCAAAGCTATCCAAAAGGATCTATGGAAGATGGAAGTGGAGATCATTCAAAGGAAAGGAGATGCATGCTTGAATGCGTTGGAGTTAAGGCCGACATTGTTGGAAGAAATAAAGGAAGCGCAAAGTGAAGATATGGAGTTAGAGAAAATAAAGGATGATGTAAAGAAAGGGAAGTCACCATGATTTGTGATTCAAGAAGATGGTACTCTGAGATTCCAAGGAAGGTTATGTGTTCCTAATAATGAGTCGTTAAAAAGGAAAATTCTAGAATAGGCTCATAACAGTCCTTTCTCGGTACACCCTGGAGGAAATAAGTTATATAAGGATTTGAAGCAAACATTCTGGTGGAGCAATATGAAGCAAGAAGTTGCAGAATTCTTTTCAAGATGCTTGACTTGCCAGAGGATAAAGATCGAGCACCAGAGGCCTGCAGGATTGCTACAACCATTAGATGTTCCCACTTGGAAATGGGATTCGATTTCAATGGATTTTATTATGGGATTACCACCATCATCTAGAGGCATGAATTCTATTTGGGTGATTGTCGATAGATTGACAAAGTCCGCACATTTCTTGGCTATAAGGAATAATTGGAGCTTGGATAAGCTAGCGGAGTTATATATGAACACAATTGTCAGACTACATGGAGTTCCAAGTTCAATCATATTTGATCGAGACTCACGATTCCAGGCGAAGTTTTGGAAAGAATTGCAGAAAGCTCTTGGCACCAGACTTGATTTCGCATCGCTTTTCACCCGGCAACTGATGGTCAGACAGAACGAACAATTCAGACTCTCGAAGATATGTTAAGGGCGTGTATATTAGATTTCCAAGGAAGCTGGGAGAAATATTTGCCGCTGGTAGAATCTTCTTATAACAACAACTATCAAGCTAGCATTGGGATGGCACCCTACGAAGCACTTTATGGAAGGCGATGTAGAACGCCCCTTTGTTGGAGTGATATAGACGAAGCTCGAATGATTGGGCCTGACTTGATACAAGAAACGACAGAAAAAGTACGGTTGATTCAAGCCAGAATCAAGACTGCTCAAAGCCGACAAAAGAGCTATGCAGATCGACGAAGGAGACCACTAGAATTCATGGTTGGTGATCATGTCTTCCTCAAAGTCTCACCTACTAAAGGTATTATGAGATTTGGGCAGTATGGCAAGTTAAGTCCAAGGTGTATCGGCCCATATGAGATTCTGGAGCGAGTTGGCACTGCCGACAAACTTGGATAAGGTTCACAATGTCTTTCATGTGTCAATGCTGCGAAAGTATATACCAGATCCTAACCATGTGATTAGACACGAACCACTACAGCTTAGAAATGATCTAACGTATGAAGAAAAACCGATCGAAATTCTCGATCGACGACAAAAGCAACTTAGGAATAAGGTAATCCCTATGGTAAAGGTCCTATGGGCAAACCATTCGTCGTCAGAAGCCACTTGGGAAGTAGAAGACCAGATGAGAACGAAATATCATCACCTATTTGCCTAGATGATGATTTTGTGAGGTTACTTACAATATGCATGTGAATACTTGACTTTGAAATTATGTGCTTGTATATATATACGAGTTAATGAAAATATGATTATTGGCTATCATTACTAAGTTTCGAGGACGAAACTTTTTCTAAGGGGGAGAGGATGTAATATCCCGAAAATTTAAACTTGCTTAAATTAAACAATAATAATTAGTGGTTAAATTTTTCTTAATTATAATTTATGACTAAAATTTGTTACTCTATATCAAAGTAAGGATAAAAAGTGGAAATTAAATGTTTCTTTAGAGTATAATTTATGACTAAAATTTGTTACTACTATTTCCCCAAACAAAAAAAAAAATGTAAGGATAAAAAGATATTTAGTTCTTTAAATAAATATATGTTGTATGTATTACAAGAATTGCAAATAATAACAAGTGAAGGTGAGATTAAATAATTACATTAGTAAAAGTAAGAAGACAAATTAATAAACAAATTTATTACTAAAGCTTTACAAAGTACTTCTAATCAAATAGTGGCTCAAATGGAGGGTATTAAGAATAAAAAAGAAAAGAGAAAGAAAAGATTAATAATAATAATAAAAAAAGAAAAAAAAAAGGGAAACTAAGCACAGCTACTGCTTCATTCATCCACCTCCAATTTTCCTTCACAAGAAACCCATCAAGGAAATTTTAATCCAAAGATGGATCTTGATACACACACAAAAATTCAAATCCAATTACAAACTTCATATCAAACCAAATCCACCCTCAAAATCCAATTTTGATCACTTGATCAATCCAAATTCTGAAAAAAATTTGAATTTGAAGAATCAACTATGGCTATAAATAGCCATACGTGCCTCTCAAATCACCACGCACCACCACCCTGTCGTCCACCATCTTCATTCCGCCGGTGCTGCTCCTATACTCGCCAGAAAACCGCCACCAAAACACCCCTCGAACTCCTCTGTTTCGCCCCCACACCAATCCCTCTCTTTCCCCTGATTCGAACCAAACCACTTGCCCCCACCCTCGCACTACCGCAGCGCCGCTGTACTGCCGCCCTACACACACCACCCGACGTCTTGTGCGCCACCCACACCGCACCGCTAATCACCGCGTACCTCCTTTCTCCTTCGCCGTCCTCCCTCTCTCGCCCCAACTCTCTTTCTCTCTCGTGCTCCTTTCTCCCTCCTCACGCGCCGGCGAGCCACGCCCCAGCACCGCACCTCCTGCCGCGTCGCCTCGCCGCTGCTGTTGGAGCTCCACTCGGCTGCCCAGTCTTCCTCCTTTCTCTGTTCCTTTTCGAATCTGCTCAAGTGAGCGGAGGTATTCTAATACCTCTCTAACTTTGTTTCATTTTGATTCTTTTTGTTTTGTTTAAGTAATTGAGCCCAAATTTGCCCATTATTAATTAGTTTATTGTTGGGCCTAAAAACTAGTCTATTTTGGTAGACCATTGTTTCAGTTTTTTTTTGATAGCCTACCTTTGTAGGGCTTAATAGATTGAATACTTAGTCTCTAAGAATTAATTGTTCTAATTAGGCAATAAGAAACTAAATAATTTACTTATGTATCACTAATGGTTACTTTACTCTTGCAATTTGAGAGATGAAAATAAACATTAGGAATAATTAAACTTGTTTATGAGTTCATGAAAATGCTTAAATGTTAATGATTATATTAGCAATCACTTTAGTTAATGTTAATCATAGATAAACATATAATATTACAAATTAAACGAGTAATCTTTGGCTATAAAATTACTTGTTGATAATAAATGTAATAATAATAACTAGAGGATTAAATGTTATAATAAATTGAATATTTATACTTTCGTTACCAAATTCTATTGGTTAGATTAAAAGAAAAGGATATTACAGCTCCCCCGGCTTCAAGATTATTAAGCAGAAATCGAGGTAACATCTGTTACTAACACCCACGATCCCCTTCGAAATGTGTTTGTGAAATGATGTTGATAATTAGGTTAAGGGTTTTGTGAGGTGATTCTTTATATGGATTGTGGGATACTTAAATTGTTTTCGAATGAGTTTCGTAAATGATGATCTTATGAGTTATTGACGCTCAAGTATGATTCATGAAAGATCTATGGCTTATGCCGATGAATGCTAACAAACGAAACATGATAAATGAAAGTCAAAGAGGTTCTGGCAGTATAATGTTACGCTTATTATCTACTTTATGATCGTGCACGTACCTTCGCACCAGCCGTACACCCAACAAGGGAGCCGCGCTCCTTGAGGGGTACCGCATGTTATGTTACTACTCTATTTTGGTGCGAGCGGTGTATCCAACAAGGGAGTTGGGCTCCTTGAGGATCATCGCATGGTGGGAGACGTCCCGCATGTCTATACTCGCCAGTTACCATGTTAAAATATGAAAAGATAATGAGAACTTATGAAGTACCAAGATGCTATTTATAATTGTTTACTTTGCTCTTATTTCATTATGGATTTGAAATATGTTTTACTATATTCTCTTCTCCCTGTTTGCAAATAAAATGAATTGAAATGAATTTACGTTGTTAGGGTAGCATGTTACTGAGCTTCGGCTCACGATGTTGCTTTTGGTTTTAGGTACTGATGAAGGTGACGGGATGGCGTAGAAGTGAGGATGATCAATCACTTTACATTTATGAATACTATTTTGGTTGTGTAATCTGAACTTATGATCACTAGAACATGAACTCAGTTTAACTATAGCTACGTAGTTATCTATGCTTAGCTATTTATATCTATATAATTAAGAGGCTTATGAGCTTCAATGATTATAATATGTTTAGTTTCATGAAGGGAATGTTTGCCTGGTATCTTCCCGAACAGAAAATACGGCAGTAGCGCACCGACCATCTAAGTTCCGCTGCTAATGATGCACTAATTAACTTAAACATGATGTTTAGAGGTCGAGGCGTTACACGGTGGGCGCCAAATTATTTATGTTGATTTTCGCCTTAACGTCACAGGCTGATATTGGGACGTCAACAACCAGATTATGATGACTTGATGAAAATAAATGCAACGGGGATCAGCAGGGAATGACACAATGAGATGGTGACGCAGAAAAACCCCAATGAAGATGGGTAAAAAACCACGGGTGGATATGAGTCCACCAATCCACTATATGCAACTGACGCTCAGAATGAACGACAGTCAATACACCATAGGATGATAAATCTAGATACAATATATGAATTGTCGGTAATAATGGAATTGTAAATAAAGCTTAAGTAAGTGTTTTCGCTTTTGAGTACTTAGTCAAATAGTAGCAGTAGTTTTTTGTAACTTGTAGTGCTTCATTCTGATCAACGAGCCTTATATATTTCCAGCACTTGAGGCAATCCCAAGAATCTCGGATTTAGTTGCAAATAGTCTCCCATGATCTTCCTATTTCCATGCCATAATATCTGACCATATACTCGAATATTGAACCAACGGGCCAAACGATGACCAACAAGGTTGTCAAAATCGCGATTCTACTTTAAATCGGAAGGGCCTGTCAGAATCGGATCGTAAAATCAAATCGTAAAATCGTAAGATTCTACGAATTTTACGGGAATAAGATTCTATGATAAAATATGTAAACTGTTTACCTATTTTTTCAATGGACAACACTAAAAATTCAATTTTATCCGTAATGATATGAGATGAAAAAGGACGCCATCAATGAAATTAAAGTTGAACAAAAATACAAACACAATAGTTATCTTTAATAAAAAAAAGTACTCAATTTAAATTAACAATATTCATCAGTCACTCCCGTTGGTATGTTGCAGCTTCATCATCATCACTTAGCATTTGAACTTCAACATTCTCACCTACATAAAGAGAAAAAAAAAGAGAAGTACAAGATCAGATTTGCAAAGTTATTTAATAAAGGCTGGGAAGAAAGTTAGAGAACAAAGCCTCTGTATCGTGCTCCCATCCAGGGTTTGATCTATTACCAGCAGCATTTTTTCTCTTTTTCCTAAACCTTGAGGAAGAGCTTGACATGTTTCTATAAATGATTCAATAGAAGGAAGTTCAGTACTTCACACTTCACTACTCGAATTAATCGAAAATTACCAAAAAAATCGAAAACTAAATTACCAATTAAAACAACTATTGGTGAGATTATTGATTTAGAGATCGAAAGAAAGAATACGCAGAAAAAAAACGAAAATAATTACCTGGAGGCTGGGGCTGGTAGCTGAACCTGAAGAACCGAAGAACTTAAGAAGAACCGAAGGAGAGAGAAAGAATACCCAGCTAGATTCGTGTGTGCAGTGTGCGTGCACATCAGCTAGGTATTGTGAGTGTGAGATAAAATGGGCCTGGCCCATTTTTTCTAATACCCAGCTACAAGATTCAGTATAATGGGCCAAAAACAGAATCGGTAAAATTGGTTAAAAATCACGATTTTAACGATTTTACCGATTTTGACCGATTCTACATGCGATTTTCTTCAAAAGCGATTCTACGTGCGATTTAAATCGTTTAGCGAAAATTGGATCGTAAAATCGTACGATTTTACGATTCAAATCGCGATTTTAACAACCTTGATGACCAAGTCATCCGCAATCATCGCTGATTTGTTAGTCTCTTGACTTAGTCTTAGCGTCGCATCGCTGTTCATCACGTCAACATCAACCTGTGAAATTTTGACGATAACAAGGGTTAACCACTTAAAATTGATGGCTGTCACTAATGCCCTGTGCCCATATGCATGGCATGGCATGGCATGGCATGGCAAACAAACTCCAAACAAAATAAATCCTCAAGAAATGATTAAGTAGAAAAGGAGAATACATGCATGCCACATCATGTGAATGTCACGTGTAGAGTTCTTATCCTTATTGAAAAAACAGAATATATCATAATGTCGTCCAAAAACTATCAAGTCCAAAATGCAAAAGTATAGTCCACATATTATTTGCCATGTGTCGGCATCTCTACTTAATAACAAATTTTCTTTGGGGTCCCTCAGAAGCTCAGACCCTCACCTCTATGTCTATTGTGGTCCAAACTAACAAGTCTAGCATGCGTTGAAGGATAGTAAAAGAATTGTTTTTTATGGTGAACTATGAAGTACCCTTAGGTAGTTAGGTTTAGCCAAATTCTCTAGACCCTTGCCAGCTTTGAAATACATAAGGTAATCTTGAGATATAGAATTAATTCATTTTAAGATAGATTCTAATAAAAGTCAACTTTTTATTTGGTTGTAAAGACAAATATACCAACTTTATAAGTTAGTTTTCAAGATGAACTAGTAAAATATAATTATCGACTTCTAGAGACCTATACAATTTCTCTCATAGCATTTCTGCCATTAGCTTGTAAAATCTTGTGGTCGTTATATATAAGATAAAAATATCCATCGAAGATAAGTAAAATATATGAAAAAAGAGGAAAATAGCTGACAAAGCCACGTGTTGTGCTTTTTTTAATGAGACTGCTAAAGCCATGGACCTACACTCATGACCTATTCTTCCATTCTATTCATATTTCATTGCATTGGGACATAGGGTGACCCATATTCTTTTCTTTTTTTTTTTCTTGACATGATCCAAAATGTCATAAATGTAATTTTTTTTGGACACTACATGGGGTGATTTTATGTATATGAATGCTCTTATTAGGGAAGATTATAAGAACCGGAAGAAGAATTTTACATTAAATATGTGGGTAGTTACCAATAGACACTTTTTCATTGTTGTTGATTTGAACTTCACTAAACATTTTTTTTTGTTGTTCTTAATTTTTCATAGGATACAAAGGAGAAACGCTTCTCTCAAGACGGAATTTCACTATATATTAATGTCTATTATCTCTAATAGTAATTTACCTAAGTTGTTGTATAGCACAAGTGTTTACAACATTTCTCTTTTCCTTCTCTCCCTTTTCCCCACAGAATTTTTATCATACACCCGGGTGTCTTATCTTTCATAGACACCCAAGCGCTATTTATTCTTCATTCTTTCATTTAAAACCTCCAAATGAAAGCTAATCACATAATAGGTAGAAACCAACGAAGAAACGAAAGCGAAAAAAATAGATTTGGGTGTCTGACTTAAAACATAATCTGGCACGTATGATGGATGCACTCCATGTTTTCCGTTGGAACATTTCTTTACATGTGGGCTTCTTTTGAATAAGTAGTTAATATACACCGCTTTAATTGACATCATATTAGATTTCTTGAACTTTTAAAATGTAGCACACACAAAAATAATATGAGGCATCACCCGTGTGCAAACACAAGTTTAGTTTAGTAAATAATACAGTATGAAAAAAAATGAATCAATTATATTAAAGATCTCATATATTGAGTATACTTGTTCCTTGATCTCAAAAAAGGAAAAAAAAAATAAAAAAAATTTGTTCTCTGTAGCATACCATCCAATTCCAAACACACATGGTACTTGTATATGGATGCACATGCATCATAGATGATACATGACAAATTAAATCTCACTGTGACTGAGAGAGGGCTCTTCTAAGGGCTTGAGCCAATTGGGCAGGGGCACTAAGGTGGGGCAAATGACCTTCAGTATTAAGCATAATGACAGTGCCCTTACCCCCAAGATGGTTTTTCATGTAGGTCGCCACAGATGCTGGCACTGACATGTCTTTGGCTGTTTGGATAATGTAACACGGCACTCTTACTAGTCCAAGCACACCCCTAAAATCACTACTAAATACGGTCCTACAAACAAAAAGGGATATATCAGGCCTCATGTTGAATAATGTCCTACTAAATTCGCGCACTGCAGTTGGCACATCCGCCCCTACAGCCAAGGGAGCAAACCCATTCACCCATGCAGCATAATTGGCCTCCATTGCTGAGAATACTGTCTCTATCTCACCTTCCTCAAATCCTCCATGATAATCATGGTCGTTCAAGAACCTGAAAATTAATTTGCATTTATGCCAAAGTATTTATTATGTTAATTAGTTTATTGGTACATTTGTGAAACTCTTTAGGGGAATAAATAAATGTCACATATATATGAGGAAAAATAAACGTGATATAGTAATGTGCAAGGATCAATATCAATATCAATATATATTATTGTGTGGCAAGAATTGAACCCTGCCATGTGTCAACCTCTTCTATTTCAAATTTTCAATAGCTAACTATTCATTTCATCCTCATACATGAAAAAAGGATAAATAAACCAATTCGACTTGTGTGGACCTGGTTCACAGTAAAATTAGTGTCTGCCAAGCCACGCGTGAATCGGGGCACAAACTACTATAATACACGTAAAACCCACTATATCACAAACAGATACACTATATAAGAGAGAAATACACTATATCATAAACAAATACACTATAACACAAAGAAACACTATCACAAATAAACACTATAGCTCTTGCCAAAAAAAAACATTATAGCACAGAGAAACACACTATACCACATACAAACACACTATATCGAAACTGACAATATTATCCTAATATCCTATAACATGTTCAATTGTACAATCAACTATAATACACAGAAACACACTATATCACAAACAGATACACTATATCAGAATGAAATACACTATATCACAAACAAACACACTACAGCACAAATAAACACTATCACAAAAAAAAACATAATATAGCACAGAGAAACACACTATACCACACACAAACACACTATATCGAAACTGACAATATAATCCTAATCTTTTATAACGGATTCAATTGTACAATCAACTATATCACAAAAACTGAAAAACATAGTAAGAACTTGAAAAGAGAGAAAATGAAGCAGTTTTGAGATAGACACTGAAAAGGCAAGGATATCTTAGGAGAGAGAAAGACAAAATAGTAGATGTTATAATCATTACAACCTACATAACATCTATTGGGTGCACACTAATTAGTGTGCACCGGGTTCATACGAGTTTGTGTATAAACGTTGTCAATGTAAAGTTTCAAAACCCATCAACTATGGAAGAAAGAGATTTATCCACCACTCCATTACACTTTTATTGCTTCTTTAATCAAAATTAATTATGCTATAAATTTTTAAGAGAAACCAAGGGTTAAACTACAATTTAATTTTTAAATGAATGTTATGAATAAAATGACTTATTTTCTTCTTTATAGTGACATCTTTTCACACCAAATGACATTAATTGTCTTAAAAAAAACTAATTAAGCCATTAATTATAATATTTCTTATGTACATGCAAAGCAGAAAATGCTACATCTTCTTTTTTGGGTGCAATCATATAATGCGTTAAATTTCATTATGAAAAAATACAGCATCTAACAGTGGGTAAGCCAATCACTATAGACAATTTAAAAATTAATTTCTAGTGTTGAATTGGATTCCACTAAACTTTAATATCTATCTCTAGTAGGTGGATTGCTCACTAAAAAAAAGTAGGGTTTTCATGCAAAAGTTGTTGGTATGGCTTTTGCAAAATTTCACTCTATGGCTAATAGGTTCGGTTTAAATTAAAATTTTGGCGGAAGCTCTGGGCAATGCTATTTCCTTCTTAGTTTTTTTTTTGACAACGATTTCCTTCTTTTTTCTTTTTTTTTTGAAAGAGAAATTTCATTAAATGAAGGCCAAACGGCATCTACAATAAGTATTAAAGAAAAACAAGATATAATCACACAAGATCAAATCAAATTCATCTTCGAAGAAACTACAATGAACCAGATCGAGTAATACAATAGCATGCCCCTTAGATTCTTTGAATCACGCATCTATTGATGGGGAAGTCTATCATTCCGACATAGTTTGGGGAAGAAAATTCTTGATTTAACCAGGTTGGCCTGCATCCGAATTTCCAATACTTCGATGTTGATGGTCTTGAACTTCAACCAATAGGAACAATCTCTCATACCAATTTTTAAACTTCCACGTGGGAAGAGACTAAAACTAAACTCCAAACTCCCATAAGAGGAGAGAAAAAACCCAAAAATTGGGTAGAAAACTCTCAAAAAGAGAGATAATGGAATATTATTAATAACAAAAACAATAAAAACTAGAAGAAAAAAGAAGAATTGGGGGCTTACCACCATCAAAAGGATGATGGTAGCCCCAAACTAGAAGAAAAAATTAGGGTTTTTTTGGAGGAAGAGGAGAGAGGGGAGAGGAGGAGGCTAGGTTGAGAAATAATGATTTCCTTCTTAGTTGTTGTTCAATAACGTCAATTATTGATTATTGGTTGATTCGTTGGGCTCATTTAATCCGCTCTTAATTCTTATTGTGAATCAAATTATATGCCCCTTCTATTTTGTCATGGTCTCCAAACAAATATTTATTTAACCATTTGTATTTTTAATTATATATTTATTTGTATTTTTAATTATTTATTGACAGAAGTTAAATAATTTTTTTCCAATTAATCTAAAAGATTCCATATGACAATATAATATTTGTGAATATTAGTGGAAAAATGGGGTGAAGTTATAAATTTTGACCCAAAATAAGTAAATGGAGGAACTATTACTATTAGCTATTTTTATTAATTATTTTGGTCCGCCATTAACATAATATATCTAATAAGATGTTTCGTCAAATACATTTATTTGTATATCTATAGTAATCTTCTTAACAAGAAATTTTTCATGCCAATTCTCCCCATTAAATTCCATTTCCAATTTCTACTTTTTTGAGCATGCAATTTGATAACGATTCTATTCCTTTTTTTGCATGCCATAACAAATGGGATTGTGAATTTAGTTATAGATTGTGTAATTGAGGGTATCAAATAGGATTTTTGAAGTTAATGTGGCCGCGTGATGACGGGTATTTGTTAATTCTCTTGTGCGGAAGGATATTTCTTCCTCCGCTTTTTATTACTTGCATAGTTCTCTTTTGCACAAGACCAAGGTGTGCAGAGAGATAAAAAAAAAAGGAACCCCATGTGCTTGGAGAGAGAAAGAGAAAATATATTGCCAAAAATAAAAACGATGTAAGTAATTAATTATTGTTAAAAACGAGAAACGATGTAAGTAATAAAAAAATTATGTAGGTAAAAGCAGCCCACAATATAAAGTTGGATTAGTGGTTAACCTTCCCATTCCCTTCTATGAGGTCATCTATTTAAGTCTTCACATAATTATTTTATATTCTAAATGACTTTATTGCAGTGTAGATCCTTTGATTGAGGGGAGGATGATATATGTGAAAAACATGTTATCCACACTTTTTAATGAAGTATAGATAGTAGACTACACTTCTTTCATTTCTTTCTAATTAAAATACCTTGAATATTGTATTATTTAAATCTTATGCGGTAACCATGACCATATCTTTTTTTTATTTCATCAACATATTGAAAAAAATGTTTTCTTTGTCTAACCTATAATTAGAACTATGATGGTCAAAGTTGTTAGATTAATCTCAATATATATTTTATAATTTCTATAATGGATACTAATAAAAAATATATTGATGGTCGAAGTTGGTAGATTAATCTCATTTTAAATATTTTATAATCTCAATATATATTTAATAATTTCTATACTTGCTACTAATAACAAAATATTGATGGTCGAAGTTGTTAGACTAATCTCATTATATATATTTAAAAAAATTCTATAATTTCTACCAATGAAATTAAAAAAAAATATGGATGTTCAAAGTTGTATTTGAAAATGTTAAAAAGTAAAGCATTCCAAAAAAAATTGACTGAAACTTTTGTCTACTACCTACAATTAAAACTTATGAAATCATTCTTATGTTTTTAAGTAATATAAAGATCTCTTGCACGTGGGAAGAGGGGAGGGAGGGGAGGAATTTGGGATCTCAATTTGCAAGAGGTAAGAATCTAAACTCGTCATAAGGGTGGCCGAAAATTAAATAAGTCTCCCAACCAACAACCGATCTTAATTCTTATGAAATTATTCTTATGTAAGTATATATTTAATCAATCAATATCAAGAGTAAACTTGTATTACTAATCAATATATTATACATATATTTTTAACATACGATACAACTTATTTATGGTGAAAATTGATAGGTTAGTCTAAGTCAATGTCGTACAACGGAATAAAGGGATGAGTAACTTATTTTAAATCCGTAATAAATGCATTTTCATTTTGTACTCTAAGGTCATATCCATCAACACCAAGCTTGTCATGTCTAAGTTAATCATTAAGATAAACAAAATAAGCAAATGTAAGTTTAGATATCTAGCTAAAATTGGTAAATACCCTATTGGTAAAAAATCTTCGAACTTTATTCATGGGGTCCTAAAAATGGAGAAAAATAAGAGAACCCTCATCCCTAAAAACTACAGTTCATGAGATTAAAGTAAGTTGTGGCATCAAGGTCCGAAGATAACTCCCCTACTACTATCCAAGTACGAGGAGTGATAAACCTCTAACAGTTAGAGGGCAATTGCCCTCTAACAAGGACCAAAGTGCAAATTTATAAACCCATGTTTGTGTATCAAAAACACTTGTTATTGATAAACCAACCCATGTTTATGTGTTTGAGACACTTGTTACTTACAAAACAATCCTTGTTGGTGTAAATTTCAGTGTAACTTTTGTCAAAAAGTCAAACTGTGATTTCTGACAAAAAGTAAAAGTTGTCTCGATTTGCGCGTTTTTGCCAGCTTTTTCCTCGAAGAAATGCAACCTTATTTTTATGAAAATTCATGTTTGTATGTTTAAAACACATGTTATATATACATCAACACATGTTTGTGTATCTTATACACTTGTTATTTACAATTTAACCCCTATTTGTGTTTGTTTTGTCTCGATTTGCGTGTTTTTGCCAGCTTTTTCCTCGAAAAAATGCAACCTTATTTTTATGAAAACCCATGTTTGTGTGTTTAAAACACATGTTATCTATACATCAACACATGTTTGTCTATCTTATACACTTGTTATTTACAATTCAACCCCTATTTGTATTTGTTAATATGCCTTGGGTCCACTTTATTTTGCACTTTGGTCCTTGTTAGAGGGCAATTGCCCTCTAACTGTTAGAGGGCAATTGCCCTCTAACTGTTAGAGGTTTATCACTCCTCATCCAAGTACTACTAAGTCATAAAGTTGTTAAGTACAGCGCAAAAGAGTTATGATATGCAAATAAAACTTATGACGAGGACAAACTAGACAGTTCTCCAACGAAGATTAGACTAAAAAGAAGATAAGACATGTACCCTTTTTGACCAAATAACACACCAACTATTTACTATCATAAGATGACTGGAATTGGGAATCTTTCTTATCAAAATTACCAGAAGAATAGTGAACATACACATACCTAGGAGAAGCACCAATAAGGATGAGCTTAGAAAAGAGGTCACGGCGACGAATAGAAGCAAGAAGTCCAATCATAGCAGAAACAGAATGACCAACGTAGGCGCAGCGCGTGACACCCAACGCATCGAGGATGTCGAGGAGATCGTCGACGTACGCATCGAGTGTCGTGTATCGCCGGAAGTCGAAGAAGTCAGGGTTTACACTCCCCGCACAAGCCAAGTCATAGAGGATCACGCGGTAGTAAGGAGTGAAGTAAGGAAGAATTCTTTGCCACGCTGATTGATCGGTACCAAAACCATGAGCTAACACCAAGTAGTTCTCACCCGTCCCTTCTACACGCACATTTAGTGCTTGCAACAAATTCTGGCCCATACTAAAAGTAGATTCTTAGCTTAATCTATATGTGCTGCGTGCACTACTACTGCAATAAAAGACGGGGAGTAATGTATAAATATGAGGAAAGATAAGGTGTTTTGGATTAGTATGAATAAAAATTATATTTTGTAATAGAAAGTATTGGTGGGTAGACAACTATAAAAGGAGTGGGTGGGTGGGAATGTGAGACGATTTTGGTTGCAACGTTATCTGGTTTTTAAAACTAACCTATGTTGTGGATGTCAATTTATAATCGCTGGCTATTCTTTGTCTTCTTTTTCTTTTTCCCCTGTTTTTTTTTTTTTTTTTTACAATATGTAGTAGGTTTTCTTCTTGGAATGGTATTCCTTCGTCTTATTCTATTAAAGTGACTTGAGCTGAGAAATCATATGGTATTTTGGATTTACCGCATTATCCAGGTCTACAAGACTACAACACTAAATTATGAATATCTTCGGTAACAAGCAGGGAAGAGATTTGTATTTAGGAATAAAAAAAACTTGTGGGTCTATTTCCCCACTCTTTCTTACTTTGATGATAAAGTTTCACTATTATTTAGTCATACTCGTTTAAATAGGAATGTACGAGTCTAATTCTTACTATTGAGTATTGACTCATTTTTTTAAAAGTAAGAAGAAAATTTTTAGGAGGCTCTTCGCATGTGGGGAGCTTCCAAAACATCATGAACAAGGATGGAATGAGCTAAATTAAGAATGTTCTCTACAGGAAAATAATCATCAACCAAGTCCCCGACATTAGCAATCTAATTTGTTGCTTTGTTAGCTTCACGGTAAATATGTTTGATATGCCAATTGTTGAAGTGTTTGAGGAGAATCTTGTTGTCTCCATTAAGGTTAGCAATTTGCCTAGGAGGGTTCCAGGAGCCGAGAATGGAGTTGATAAATTATCTCCTTCAACCAAGAGGTTGGAGGTGCCTTCTTGGATGGATAAAAGGACTCCCTTGTGAAGGACAATGGCTTCGGCCTCTAGAATAGGAGAAGAGCCTAAATGGTAGGCGCGCCGTGCGTGCTTTCATGAGTTGACCTTGATGATCTCTAATGATGACCCCGGCTGCAGTTGAGGAGGAGCGAAGTGAGCCATCAAAGTTGAGCTTGGAGTGAGTAGATGGCTGAGGGGTCCAGGCAACGTGGGTTGGGGTGAATCTGGATGAAATGACGTGGTTTTGATCGAAGGAGTATGGGGGAATGGTGAACCTTTGGGATTACAATGATTGACATTGGTGCATAATGTCCCTTCTAGGTGTGATAGAACTTCGCTTTATGAAGGGTTACATGCATATTGAAGTGTTCATTATTAAAGATGATGCCACTTCTTTCTTTCCAGATACTCCAAAGTAGGAAAATGATCTTAGCTACAAGACTTTTCTTGGATTTTTTGGTAGTTAAAGTTGGAAGAAGCGTATGTTCACGAATGTGAACATTAAGCCATCATTTAGTTTTTGAGAGGTTCCAAATTTGTTGAATATTCACACAATTACAAAATAAGTAATCTATGGTTTCCTCATGGGTGTTGCAGATCCCGTAAGAGTTAAGTGGGATAATTTTCCTTGGATGAAGGATGTGCCGAACTCCTAGACTATTATGGCAGATTTGCCAAAGATAAATTTGTAGTTTTAGTGGGATATCGATGGACCACAACCATCTATGGGGCCATTTTTTCTCACTTGGATCGAGACCGTGTGCAAGTCACGTGGCTGTTTTAACAGAGAAATTTTTATTAAGTGATGGCCTCAAATGGGGGTGTCACTGATGATATCAATTTTCAGGATAAGGATGCCTTTAATAATGTTGAGGATGTGGAGTGAGACTGTATTAGATAATTTTTGGAAATCCCATGATTTGTTTAATTTGGGAGAATGAAATGTGCTAGGCGCACATTAACATCAATTTGTGATGGTGAAATTTTGGTTATTTCTAGGAGGTTGGAGTGCGCTTGCCAATTATCTAACCAAAAATGAATATTGTTGTCATTCCCTATTTTCCATCTGATGCCTTTTCTAATAATATCCTGTTGAGACAAAAATTTCTCCAAATAGGAGGGTCACTTGGTCTAGGTGGGCATTCGAAGAAGTTGTGGTTAGAGAGATATTTTTTCGAATGATGTAGACCCATAAATCATTGTTGTCCGTAAGAATTTTCCATCCTAACTTAGCAATGGTCATGTCTTTAGGAAGCCCAATCATCCTTTAGACTTGGGTCGACATATTTTATCCCAAGCCAATAGAGTCTAGAGGAATAGTGTTTTTTTTTTTCTTTTTGCAGGCGCCAGAAAATTTTTCCATGAGATGCATCTAGAGATGTGGCCATATCAGTTGGTAAGAGAGAAGAGGAGCAGAGATAAGAGGGGAGAGCCTCAAGATGACTTTGAATGAGGGTCAGTCCTCCTGCTTTGGAAAGGAAGTCTACTTCCATGTAATTAATATGATGTTCTTTTTTTTTTGTAGGACATGCCTGAATTCTATTTTGGTTGGATGGTAGGAGTTGAAATACACCCCCAAATAATGTTCTAAGTTGGAGTTAGGAAGAATGCATGTTGAAATGATTTGCAAGAGAATGTTTTCTGGCATTACGTATTGTTTTTAAAAAAATGATATCTGATTTGTGGAAGTTAACTAGTTGACCTTAGGTAGTACAAAAATGGTCTAAAAGTGTTTTCAAGTTTTTACAAGCTATCGAGGTCGCTTTGCAATAAAGTAAGTGGTCAGGGGGTGGCTTTGCAAAACTGATATGATTACTAAGCCAAGAACACCTAATAATCAACTAGAAACACGAATCTTGAACTTTCTTGGATTCAAGAACAAAGTAACTCGAACAAAGTAACAATGATCCGGATATTTCTTGGTTTAAAGATCACTCCTGAACTCTAAACAAGAATCTAAACACTCTTAAGATCACTCCTGAAATTAAGATGTTTAACATTAAACACTTAATACTCCTGAAAAGTCTTTAATGGTTCGATTAATGTAGCTTACAAGCAAAACAATAATCAAGAGTAAATCTTTTAAACAAAATGCAATCTCTCCCTTCATTAATAATTAAAACCGTCTTATATAGGCTACACTCCTATTATAACTAGAACTCTAATAAGATAAGAATAAAACAAAATAAGATAAAACTTCTAAACACCACACGCTTTATATCTTTTAACATGTTGATGTTCACTAGAGTTCTAACCAGCATATAACTCCTAACAACCGAATAAAACTAACCAAAAGTATTTAAAATACATAACACTTCTAACAGAACTAGAAGTCTATGCAACAACCAAGTCCCAACAGAACTAGGACTCTTCCTTTCGATCTTTCTTCCACCTTTCACGCCTCTTCTTCATCAAGCCAAGTAACAACACACGCCAACACTTGCTTGTTTCCTCTAAACCGAAATCGCATTTGCTCCATAACCAAGTCAATAGGTTCTTCAAGTACAAGTGCCTTTGCATCCGCATCATTCTCCCCCTCCACAAAAGAATTTGCCCTCAAATTCTCATCATCATAGTAAGGAGACAAATCACCCACATTAAACGTGGCACTTACACTTCCAAAGTCATCCGGCAAATCTATCTTATAAGCACTATCTCCAACGACACCAACCACCTCAAAAGGACCATCTGCCCTAGGCATTAGCTTGTTTTTCCTCTTGCTAGGAAACCGTTCTTTCCTCAAGTGCACCCACACAAGATCACCAACCTTGAAAATTGGTTGTTTGCGCCCTTTGTTAGCCCTTGTCTTGTATTGAATGTTCATCTTTTCGATCCTTGCCTTAACTTGCTCACATGTTTTGTTGAATGCTTCCAACCTCTTCTTTGCATCCGCGTGAATTTCATGCTTAGGCAATACAACAAAATCAATAGGCAATAGAGGATTAACACCGTAAACTACCTCAAATAGTGATCGAGAAGTTGTAGACGAATGTGCTCTATTGTAGGCAAATTCAGCTTGAGCGAGCTTGATGTCCCAATCCTTTTGAGTCTTGCTCACCAACCCTCGCAACAAAGACCCTAAAGTTTGATTAGTAACCTCGGTTTGCCCATCAGTTTGGGGATGGTGGCTTGTACTAAAGAGCAACTTTGTACTAACCATGCGCCAAAGACACCTCCAAAAATGACTTAGGAACTTAGAGTCTCTATCAGATACAATGCTCCTTGGTATACCATGCAACCTAATGATCTCCCTAAAGTATAAATCAGCCACATGAGTTGCATCATTGGTTTTATGCATAGGAACAAAATGAGCCATCTTGGAAAAACGATCTACAACCACCATTATAGCATCTTTCCCCCTTTGGGTTCGAGGCAACCCTACAATGAAATCCATGCTTACACTATCCCAAGGGTGACTAGGCACAGGTAAAGATGTATAAAGGCCCTTGTGGAAGGTACTCTTTGCCTTTTGACATGTAGCACACCTAGTAACCACCAAATGAACGTCCTTCACCATATGCGACCAATAAAAGTTCTCTTGAAGGGTATCAAGAGTCTTTTGCACGCCAAAATGGCCAGCCACACCTCCACTATGCACCTCTCTAACAAGCAAACCCCTCACTCCACACTTAGGCACACACAACTTGTTGCCCTTAAACAAAAACCCCTCGTGTACCACAAAGGCTCCATCCGGTTTTTCAATCTTCTCCCCAAAATCAGCATCCCCTTTGTACAACTCTTTCAAGTGTGCAAAACCCAACACTTGTGCATCCACCACTGCCAACAAATATGAACGCCTCGATAAAGCATCAGCAACCACATTAGACTTACCTTCCTTGTATTTGGATGAAAACGTGAATGATTGAAGGAACTCCACCCATTTAGCATGTCGATGGTTGAGTTTTTGTTGACCATGGATGTACTTCAAAACTTCATGATCCGAGTGAAGTATAAAAGGCTTTGGGCGTAAGTAGTGTGACCAATGATCCAAGGCACGTACAATTGCATAAAACTCTCTATCATAGTTAGAGTAGTTCAATTTAGCACCGTTCAACTTCTCACTGAAATAAGAAATTGGCCGTTTTTCTTGCAATAACACCGCACCAATGCCTACACCACTTGCATCACACTCCACTTCAAACAACTTGTGGAAATCGGGTAGTGCTAAAACAGGAGCACTACAAAGCTTACCCTTTACCTCCTCAAAAGCTTGTTGTGCTACGGATGTCCAACTAAACTCCCCCTTCTTTAGCAACTCAGTAATAGGTGCCATAAGAGAGGAGAAGTTTCGAATAAATCTCTTATAGAACGAAGCCAAACCATGAAAGCTCCTACATTCCGAAGCATTCTTAGGTGCTAACCAAGAAGAAATAGCCTTCACCTTTTCAGGATCAACATGAACTCCCTCCTTGGAAACAATATACCCCAAAAACGCCACACTAGAGACAAGAAACTCACATTTCTCTAGTTTACCATATAGTTGCTGCTCTCTAAGTTTCTCAAACAAACTATGCAAATGCAACAAATGCTCTTCGATGCTCTTATATAAATAAGGATGTCATCCAAGTAAACAACAACAAACTTATTAAGAAAGGGTCGAAGTACCTCATTCATCAATCTCATGAAAGAACTAGGCGCGTTGCATAGGCCAAATGGCATGACCATCCACTCGTACAACCCTTGTTTAGTTTTGAATGCAGTCTTCCATTCATCACCTTCTCTAATTCGCATTTGATGGTAGCCACTTCGAAGATCAATCTTAGAAAACACCGAAGCTCCATGCAATTCGTCCAACATGTCCTCCAACCTAGGCATAGGGAACCTATATTTCACTGTTATATTGTTGACTGCCCTACTATCAATGCACATCCTCCATGTTCCATCCTTCTTAGGAACTAGCAAAGCTGGGACCGCACATGGACTCATGCTTTCCCTCACATACCCCTTCTCAATCAAATCCTCGATTTGTCTTTGCAATTCCCTTGATGCTAGGGGATCACATCTATAAGCCGGTTTGTTTGGTAATGGGGCGCCAGACACAGGATCTATGGCATGTTCTATACCCCTCAATGGTAGTAAACCTTGCGGCAATTCCTCGGGGAAAACATCCCCAAACTCCTTCATCAAGGACTCCAACCTCTCGCCACTAGGTCCTTTGATGCTAGTAGCAGTGTGTCTTACAACCAAGGCATAAGCACAGCCTTCCTCCTCTACTTCACGCACAAATTCTCTCGATGAAAGGAACAAACTTGTTGCCTTTGGAGCTTGTTTGGTTGCTACTGAATTGGGGGCTAAAGGATGCAAACAGACCCTCTTAGTACCAACCAACACCGAGTATACATTGGAATCCCCTTCATGAATTACCTTCCTATCAAATTGCCAAGGTCTCCCTAGCAATAGATGACACGCACTCATAGGCAACACATCACACCACAATTCATCTTTGTACCCTCCTATGGAAAACGTGATCAAGGCTTGTTTCTTTACTCTCATACCCGTACTATCATCCAGCCAACTCAACTTGTATGGCTTGGGGTGTTCCCTCATGGCCAAATTAAGCTTTGACACTACATCAGCCGCAATAACATTCGTGCAAGAGCCACTATCTATGATTACATTGCACGTGTGTTCTCCTACCTTGCACCTAGTATGGAAAAGATTCTCTCTTTGCTCTTTGCTAGGCGTGTGGGCTACATGTAACGCACGTCTCACCACGTCAACCAACCTTGAATCATCTTCAGCAAAGGCATCCTCCTCTTCTTCTTCTCCTACTATGTGCATCTCCTCCGGAACAAATTCATAGAGTTCCTCTTCCTCTTGCAACTCTAAATATTATCTCATAGTGAGAGCCTTCCTTGTAGGACAGTTGCTTGCTATGTGCCCACGCCCTTGACACTTGAATTTTCTCATCTCTTCAAACTTGTCTTTTGGCACAAAGACCTTTGCTTTCTCGCCCTTGGTATCTTCCTTGGCCAGACTATCTTTCTTTGGCCCTTCGAACCACTTTGAATAAGACGGGGCTGCCTTAGTCTTGGACGAGCTTGCATCGAACTTGTTATGGTATGAGGTCTTAGGCTTGTCTTCTTTCTCATGAGCCTCAAATCTCATGGCTAACTTCGTCACATCATCAAACGTGTGATAAGTAGACACTTCGATTTTCTTTGCAATCGACCTATTCAGCCCTTTGATGTACCTCGCCACTTTCATGGTTTCCTTCTCCTCCAAGTCACATACAAGGCATAGCTTGTCGAATTCCATGGTGTATTCATGAACACTAAGCGCTTCTTGGCTCAAAGTTGTGAGCTTTATGTATTGCTTTTGTTCATAATCACTCGGCAAGAACTTCTCTTTAAGCTTCTCCTTTAGTTTCATCCAACTACCAAGCTTTTCCTTCCCTTTCTTGGCACGTTTAGCCTTTAAACTTTCAAGCCAAATACCAGCATATTTGGTTAGTCTAATCGAGGCTATTTTAAAATGTTTCTTATCATCGAAGCCCCTATAATCACATACCTTCTCCAATTGTCGGATCCATTCCAACAAATCTTCAGGGGTGCTATCCCCCGTGTAGTCTTCTAACTTCAACCCACGATCATCATTGTATGAAGTTTTGTTGGTCTTGTCCTCATAGTTTTCGGCCTCATCATCTGAATGTACCCCTACAAACGCCGCACTATTTGGATCAAGTCTCTTCTCTACAATCGAAACAAGAGCATCCATTCTCGTTTCCAATCTACTCATTTTGCTTGAGTCTTCGTTTTGTTGGATTTGGGTATTGAATTGAAGTTTAACAAGGTCTTGCACTTGCTTAGTTAGTTTCTCCATCTCGGACTCCATTATCACAACCAACGTGCAAGCTTAGCTTCCCACGCTTCCTACTCACCTCTTGCACCGCAAAGATTAAATCTTGGATGTGAAAGATTGAATCTTGGAAGCTTAATAGCACGGATCTTGATAAGAAAAGAAGAATCCCTTCTATTCTCACCCCCCTGGAAAATCTGATACCACTTGATATGATTACTAAGCCAAGAACACCTAATAATCAACTAGAAACACGAATCTTGAACTTTCTTGGATTCAAGAACAAAGTAACTCGAACAAAGTAACAATGATCCGGATATTTCTTGGTTTAAAGATCACTCCTGAACTCTAAACAAGAATCTAAACACTCTTAAGATCACTCCTGAAATTAAGATGTTTAACATTAAACACTTAACACTCCTGAAAAGTCTTTAATGGTTCGATTAATGTAGCTTACAAGCAAAACAATAATCAAGAGTAAATCTTTTAAACAAAATGCAATCTCTCCCTTCATTAATAATTAAAACCGTCTTATATAGGCTACACTCCTATTATAACTAGAACTCTAATAAGATAAGAATAAAACAAAATAAGATAAAACTTCTAAACACCACACGCTTTATATCTTTTAACATGTTGATGTTCACTAGAGTTCTAACCAGCATATAACTTCTAACAACCGAATAAAACTAACCAAAAGTATTTAAAATACATAACACTTCTAACAGAACTAGAAGTCTATGCAACAACCAAGTCCCAACAGAACTAGGACTCTTCCTTTCGATCTTTCTTCCACCTTTCACGCCTCTTCTTCATCAAGCCAAGTAACAACACACGCCAACACTTGCTTGTTTCCTCTAAATCGAAATCCCATTTGCTCCATAACCAAGTCAATAGGTTCTTCAAGTACAAGTGCCTTTGCATCCGCATCAAAAACTTGTTCTATTCATATGACTGCCAACATGTTTATCGCTTTCATTACCGCACATGCTTATTTTTGTTAGTCAATACCTAAATAAATGTTCCAATACTAAATTCAGATAATTTGGACAACATGTTAGGTATTCTGTAATTTGATCGCATAAATAACATATCACCAAAATTAGTCTTTTGTGTTTAATAAACCAACATAGTTTAATTTTTAGATTGCACATATTGTGTGGTCATTTACACTAGTGGAAAAAACCTCATCGTATCTGGTCAAAATCGAGGTTACTGATCCGATTTTGGTCCTGATCCATTGGGCTCGGATCAGTTGACAAAAAGTCAACTGATTCGGTTGAATACCGGATCAGTTAACCCATTACTGATCCAGTTGCTGATTCGGTTTTCACCAAAAACTGGATCTGTAATGGGTTCACTGATCCGATTTTTGGTCAAAACCAGATTAGTAATGGGTTAACTGATCCGCTTTTCAACAAAAATCGGATCAATTTTGTATGGATATGAAAAATGATAATAAAAAACCCAATTTTGCAACAGCCTTACAGCCATCCACAATCAAATAACGAAGAAATCAGCCAAAAAAAACGCAGTAGTAAATCAGCCAACGAAACCAAAATTACAGCCAACGAAACCAAAATTACAGCCGAAACCAAAATTACAGCCAAAGAAACCAAATTTATCCATATCTATCTATCTAAACAGACGAAATTAAAATTACAAAGATAAAATATAAAAATAAACTAATTATAAAAAAAGAAATTAAAACGAAGCTCAAATTACAAAAAACAAAACCCAATTTACCAAAAAGAAACTAAAAACGAAACCTGGATTTGAAACTAATTATAAAAAAAAATTATGAACCCTATATTTGAAAAATAAATAACTTCCTCTTCTTCGTCTCTTCTCGACTTCATTCTTCGTTTCGTCATTTCTCAATCTCTTAGCGTTTTCTTCTTCAATTTGTCTTTAATTTGGTGACGGTGGTTGGGAAATAGGTGGTTGGGAAGTCGGTGGTTGTAGTTACTTTACGAATGGAGGATGGTGGAGATTCACGCTAAATTGGAAGAGAGAAGTCGAGATAGATGGATGAAGGATGAAGATGGCGTGTGATAGGGATTAGGGTTAGAGAGGAGGACTGAGGAGGGTTAGAGAGGGAGAGAAACGGCGTGTAAGATAATGGGATTAGGGTTAGAGGGGATCTGAGGTGTGAAAGGGAAAGTGGATCTGAGTGGGTGAGAGGGAAAACAGCGTGTGAGAGAATGGATTAGAGGGGAGGGTTTGTGTCACATGGGCCTCGTGTTTTATAATAAAATTGAGATAACTGATCCGGTCCATCCTTCCCAGCCGGATCAGTTTGGTTCCAATAAATTGTGTGAAAATATGGCCAATTAACGAATCCAGTTTTGGGCCCCAACCAGATTAGTTGACTTTAGCTAGTCCAGTTTGGGCCTGACCGGATCAGTTATATTGTATCAGATCCACTTTTTTCCACTAGTGTTATTTGCATAGACTCGAACATGAATCGTATTAAGTATAGTCCAACAATGAGCGAATGTGATTCCTGATCATGCTCGTACCCTCACCCCCGAACTCAATCTCTAGTTCATTGACTAATTATGAAGTCACGAGGGAAAAATCTATATTGGATAAGTCCCTAAGATGTCTCTATGGTTTCCTAAACATCCAATTAGGTTTATGCGTCTTCCTGTAAAGACTTGTTGGCGACTTCAAAAATATTTTTCAGTAAAATCCTACAATGAGGTAGTCAAATCCGCACTCATCCCGCGTAGGCAATAAAAACATGCCTATAGTAATCCAAACTATTGAAGCATCTTCCTAATTAAATGATCCCGGTTGACCTATGATCTATCAAAACCAGTAAAATATTTATTTCTTTAATTTATCTCTCTTCCTCTCTTTTCCAATAACCACCACCATCCATCCAAAAACAACCTTCAACCCCCCCCTAAAAACCACCTCGACCCCACAAAAACAACCCACCCCCTCGAACCACCCTAAAACCAAACCCTCCCCCAACAAAAATCACCACCCACCTAAAAACAACCTCTGACCCTCGATAACCAACCCTAACCACCCCAAAAATAAAACCAAACCACCTAAAAACCACAACCTCCGCTCTGTAAACCACCACCAAATCTTCTTCATCCACCACTTATACCCACACAACCACCAACGTACTAAACATTCCTCACTCTACCACTGCCAAAAAAATTCTTTCATCATTATTCACCACCCACCCAACCACCATATCAACCATTAAGACCCAAAAAAAAGCAACAGAGAGAGATACCCATTCACTTATCGCTTCAACAAAGGCTTAATATGGTGAGATTCGACAATCTAGATATCATATGGTCGAATTCTACAATAAAAGTACACACTTCGAGTGGTGGAGATGTAACACCCCCACGACTTCTCCTTATATATACTAGGAGAAATTGCGGGAGTTGTTATGCCACGCATGATAATACGTAAGGCTAATCAGAGAATACAGCGGAAGTCTTTTAAAATAAACTGGAAATACTTTAATACAACTGAAATAAGAAAGTATGTAAATGAGTTACAACTCGGAAACTATCCCATAATAGTCCAATCTTCAAAACAAGTCAAACCTTGACCCCAATGGTCAAGTAAAGTCAAACATATAATTCAAAATAACTTAATTAAGAAAGTACTCGTGTACTATAATTCCCATCCGGATGCTTATGATTCACATGCACATCAAAAACTTGTACCTGAAACTTCTCCTCTAAGCTCTGCTCGCCAAATGGGTCATCACAGGGTTATTGAGGAAAAACAACAACCAAAAGAAAATAAGGAAACACATACATCAGCAACGCTGAGTACATAACACTACTACTCATGCAAATAATAATATGCAATCCTCAAACAACTTCGGCTTGCTCTTCTTATGACTCTACATGCGACAAACACATAACTGAACTTACTATATACATCTTTTTAATATTATTTGGCAATGAACGGGCACCGTCCTCCTCTTGGAATCATACGGGCTACTATTCCTTGTGTAAGAGATCCCACACCTCTTACTAAAGTTCCATGAACTTTAAATAACTTGACTCGAGAATTTTAAACTTGTTAGTAATGAAAGAGGGTGAGAGTGAGCCTCTAGACTCAACATCTCAGAGATAAAGAATACGAGTGACGCCTAGTCCACTCAAAGATCTTGATAATTGAAATTCCATAAACTTGCTTGATAAAATAAAAGCGTTAGCATCGTCATGCTAAGCTATATGCAGGAGTGTTGTTTCACACTAACTCCCCCCTTATGTTCAATACTCATGGGGGATCCATCCCAAGAGTTTTATTGCCAAAGTCCATTATGTGAGACACAATCACAATAATAATACATCTAGCAAATAAATTAATTTCTTATCTTTCTTTAACAAGTGAATGCAACAAATACCATAAGTAACTCGATTCTAAATCCTTTGAGACCTTTCTCATCTTATTACTTTAATGACTCCATGAGTCCTTTCTTACTTTCTTAAGGATCCATGATCCAATCAATTGAATCCTTGCTCAATGATTCAATTACTTGTGAGACCTTGCTCAATAACTTTAAAACTTGTGAGACCTTGCTCAACAACTTTAAAACTTGTGAGACCTTGCTCAACAACTTTAAAACTTGTGAGACCTTGCTCAACAAATATATAACTTCTAATGAGACCTTGCTCAATAAAATATATAACTTCTCATGAGACCTTGCTCAATAAATATAACTTCTAGTGAGACCTTGCTCAATAAAATATTCTCATGCAAGCCCTAGCTTCAAGAATAACTTTAAATAACTTTAATCATGCTCAAAAGCAATTATCATCAATCACATGCTTTTCAAATATAGAAATAATAACTCAAAAGTTCCATTCCTAATCTCCTTTCTAAGTTCTCAATATGTACTCAAACAATTATAAGGCATAAGCCTCTCCTTACTCCTCATGCTCAATAAATAAACCTTTAAACACTAAAGTCAAAGGTCAAAGTGTATGTACCTTGATAACACACAAAAATCAACAATTCAAAAGCTTGACTTGCTTTTACTATGCTTGAAACCTACCAACAACAAAGTACACTAGTGCATAATTGGCCTAAAGTATCACCCCAAAAGTGTTACTTAAAGGCCTAAAAGTGTTGCTTTAGGCAATGGGTAACACTTTTATAAGTGAAACATCTGCCTGTGCTACCTATTCTCTAAGGTAACACTTTCCAATGCTAATGTTTCACTTTCTCAAGTGTTACTCAAAATTTTCTAATGTAACACTATCAATTAGTACTCACCAACAACAATTCAAGGCTACTAATAAATAAAAATCAGCACTTTAAAAATACTAATAAAGCTGATTTTTCCTTAAAAATGCTTTAAAACTATTTTTGGGTCATAAGCTTGAAAACCTTTACTAGTAAGCAAAACCCACTATAAACTAATACTTCAAACTTCATAAAAATTAATAATTTATTAACTTAATTACTGCTGTAAATTATTTAATAAAAAATAACCAAAAGAATTTTTTTTTTTTTTTACAAGTGGTTCGAAACCACCACCCAAAACTACACTCACCGGCGGCCACCACGAGCACCACCCGCACCACCACCGGCGAGGCAGTGGCAGGGCGGCACTCGTCGTGCCTCGCCGTCGCCACCACTGCCGGCACGGTAGTGGGACGAAAAGACTGGCCGGGTGCCCCACCACCGGCCCGGTGGCGGATTTCGAGAGCCAAAAGAGGGGCGCGAGAGAGAGAGAGAAAAATAAGGAAGAAAACCCCCAAAATTTCAGAAAAATATTAACCTTTTTGCTTCCCTTTGATATTTGCAAGATCCTCCTACAATTTTCAAAAACAAAACTAGATTAGAACTTGAACTTTGAAGAGATGACTTGAAGAACACTAGTGTTTGAGAGAGAAAAGGAATCCTCCTTACTCCTTTTTGAAGAAAGTGGCTACTAAAATGATGGGAAACTAGGGTTTCCCTTTTTATAGTGGTGGTCTTTTTGGTTAAAAGACTAAAGTACCCTTACTCATCAAATTACCAAAATAAATTTGATGATGAAATTGCCAAACTAATCTTCCTACTAATATTACTAAAATACTTTCTTGAAAAGACTAAAACACTTCTTTGTGAAAATACTCAAATACTCTTTTGGTAAAATGACCAAAATACCCTTTTGCTCTCAAATACTGAGATTAAATAGCTTTAATAATTCAAAAATGATTAAAACTATTTAATTAAATAACTTGAAAATATGGGGGATTACAGGAGATGAATGTGTGGCAATGATGCAACGATGGAGGAGAGAGAGGGGGAAAGTGGGTAACAAGAGGAAAGAGAGAGGCGGCAGCAGCGATGGTTGTCATCTTTTTAGGTGGGAACAAGGGAAATTGTGGTGATTGCACTAGTAGAATAAATGCTTATTACCGCGGTCATTAAGTGGCCTATTGCGGCGGTTTTGGCCGCGCAGCAATTAAGGGTGCAGCAATAGGTAATTAATATATTGCTGCGGTTATTAACCGCAGCAATATTTTAACATATTGCTGCGGTTTCTAGCGAAAACCGCAACAATATCTTTATATTATATTAGCAAAATTCAGTATATTGCTGCGGTTTCTAGGGCAAACCGCAGCAATATACTCTATTTTATAATAAATAATAAGCATATTGTTGCGGTTCCTAGCCAAAACCACAGCAATAGGTAGAGGTGTAGGTCAAAAAAAAAAATTTTGTTTTTTTTGCATTTTGCAATCAAATTTGAAAATTTAAAACCACACCACTAACCCATCCACTATCCACCAAACGAACTGAAAGATGAAATGACATGAATCTCATTAATACATAAAAATAAAGAAAAATTACATAAATAATACAAAAAATAGCTAAAAGATCAGATCTGAAAGATCGACGGAGTCTTCATTTTCGTCTTCGTCTCTTCTCTTCGTGTCTTCGCGTCTCTTCAGTTGGTCAGGCGACGAGAGAGGAGATAGCGAGAAAGGTAGCTTACTGGGCCTTTGATTCTAACCATAATAGTGAAATTTCGAGCAAATTCACCAATTCTAGGAGTTCCATGATTGGTAATTGTAAGCTTAGCTTATGCGCTTGGTGAAGAAGAACTGTTGAAAAGGTTTTGATAAAACTAAAAATCTCAAAAAACTAAAAATGAGAGATAGATTTTGAGAAAATAAGATCAAAAAATAATTGTATTACCTCCAAAAAAATCGATCATAATTTGTAGAAATTAAACTTCAAAAAAAAAGGTCGTCGCAAATCGATTATCAAAGAATAGATCTTTGAATGGTCTATTCAAATCTAGAGAATGATGATCTTGGAAAACATCTAGTCGCGAAGAAGACATGACGGGAGGAGAGAGAAAGGAGAATTTGAGGGGGAACTGGGGAGGCTCACCCATGGCTACTGCAGCTTATGAGGGTGACGAAAAACCGGTTGAAATTTTAGGGTTCAGGTGAGGAGGAATTGAGTGAGGGAGTTGGGGAAGGAAGGGCCGGTGGATACGGTGTCGGTGTTGGTGTTAGGTGCGAGAGGAAGGAGAAAGTGAAGAGAGAGGAAGAGAGAGGAAGGAGATGAGAGGTTGAGAGGAATCGCGTGAGAGGAAGAGAGGAAAATAGAGACGGCGTGTGAGTTTGAAAGAGGGAAAAGTGAGGAAAAAACCCTAACTGATGTATTTTTATACTTTTTTTTAATGATATTGCTGCGGTTTCTGGCAAGAACCGCAGCAATATATTAAAATATTATTTTTTTAATATTATTTTAATATATTGCTGCAGTTCTTGACAAAAACCGCAGCAATATATCTGGTCAAATAGTCAACTTTTTTTCAAAAAATTTCATGTTGATACCATATTGCTGCGGTTTTAGGCCGAAACCGCAGCAATATCTTTATTTTATATTTTATATTTCTTTTTACGTGATATATTGATGCGTATGGGTAAAACCGCAGCAATACCACCGCAGCAATAAGCAATTATTTTACTAGTGTTGTCTGGTGGTTCGTTGCCCAAACTACATCCAATCGTCACCCAAAAGCGTTGTAGTGACTATTGTGGCCCTGTTTGACAATTAGTGGATAGCTACTAGCTGAATATATTAGTTGATAACGAACTATTTGTATTTACTGGTTTTACTAGCTGATTTCACTTGCAGTTTGTATAAAGGTGTTTGGTAAGTATCTGATGGTTGATTGCTTATTGATTGTGTAAAATGAATATTAAGGATATGGGCATAATCCATTATTGTACTTGGATGTACCTTGATAAAGGCTGTCATTTTTAATAACTTTAGGATATAAATGTAATTTATACCACTCATTCTCAAACTTCTAATGTCTAAAAGCAGCTCTC
Organism: Beta corolliflora; assembly: GCA_947648045.1. NCBI lineage: Eukaryota > Viridiplantae > Streptophyta > Magnoliopsida > Caryophyllales > Amaranthaceae > Beta > Beta corolliflora. The sequence goes on along the minus strand of CANSZD010004075.1, from coordinate 30,866 downwards.
CCCATCTTTTTAAAAAAAGTGTTTTTTGAGGCTAATAAACTATTTTAATCCTCTCTTTTCCAAACACCCGAATTAAAGGATGGACTAGATAGATCCTCTTAGGTAGTGTTTAGAAACAAATATTTCATTTGAAAATCTTTGAATTGGAATCTTGAATGTGAAATTCTAGAATTGAAATTCAACTCAAGCGTGTGACAAATATAAAAATTTGAATTCCATAATTTGAATTCCACTAATAATGTTGGGGAAATCATGGAATTGTAAGTACATTCTAACTCACATTCCTCTTTATACATCCCCCTGTGGACACAAAATTGTGTCTCCCCCATGTAGTACTGAATGATGAAGCATATCGTCGTCCTAATTAGCCTGATCCAAAGGAAGAGCAATCTGAAAAACTTAGCTCAAAATCATTTTAAGAAACATAAAGGCCATTTATTAAATCTAAACCCAATATTTTAAAATCCCAATTAATTATTCGTGATAATTAGTTGTATTTTTAGTAATATTATTTTGGATAACTATTTTGTAAAAGATATTATGAAAATCAAATTTTTATTCCTAACGATAGCTGATTTCGGATTTCAAAAGATAAAATTTCATCAAAGATAAAAAGGAATATTTAAACGAACGAAAACCGCTTAGGGCCTGTTCTCCCCAGCTTATTTTCAGTTCAGTTCAGTTTAGTTCAATTCAGTTCAGTTTAGTTCAATTCAGTTCAGTTCAGTTCAGTTCCAAAATTATTATCATTACTATTAATTAGTTATAATTTAATTCAGTTCAGTTAAGTTCAGTTCAATTCAGTTCAGTTGTTTTATGCCGAAGAGAACATACCCTTAGTTATGCGTTGCGTCAATGCAACTTAAGTGCACTAAGTTGCATTGACGCAACACATAAACAATTTACAAAACCAAGGAACGCAAAATATAGTGCGCTGCGCAGGAAGACTGCGCTAGGCGCAAGGCCATGCGCTGAGCGCATGCTCCATGAATGGAGCGTACCAGCCTTGCGCCTAGCGCATACTGTATCTTCTTATTTCCACGTGATTTTCGAACTCGTTTCTCCTATAAATAGCCTTACTTTTAATCGAATTTAACACATACTTTCATACACTCTCTCATACTACACACTTACATTCAAACACATTCGAATACACCAAACTCCATTCAAGCTTCAAGATTGCTCCTTCTGCAGATCGTTACATGAGACCCATGCGACAAAGATATTATTCCTAACGGTCAATTCTAATTTAATTTTTTTTACTAACAATGTATTTGTCATAAAGTAGATCTTTAAAGAATTCACGCTAGCTTGTATATTCTAATCTCTACTTCTCTCTAATTTTTTATTTTATTTCTATATATTATTCATAATAATATGCATGTTATATGATTTAACGCTTTCATCAACGCACATGTTTATTTTTGTTAATCAAATACCTAAATAAATGTTCTAATGCTAAATTCAAATAATGTGAACAATTGGATTAGGTTCCCTGTAATTTAATTGCATAACAACATGTCACCAAAATGTAGTATTTTGTGTGTTTAATGAACCAACATAGATTAATTTTTATATTGCATAAACATAATGCATGGTTGTTTAATTACATAAATCTTGAACATAAATCGTATTATGTATGTAGAGGCCACCAATTGGCTAATTCGATTCTTGATCATATTCGTACCCCCACCCCCGAACTCAAACTTTGGTTCAATGATCAATTATGGAGTCATGACTGGGAAATCTACATTGGGTAAATTCCTAAGTTGTCCCTAAGTTGTCCCAATATCCAATTAGGTTTATGAGTGTTCCTTTAAAGACTTGTTGGCGACTTCTTTATTTTAAAACGAATTTCAAAACAAAACCTTTACAATGAGGTAGTCAAATATGCACTCATCCCGTGTAGGCAATAAAAACACGCCTACACCCCCAATCTAGAAACCTAAACTCGAGCTGCCAATTAGACGTTGATAGGCGTGTCGTGCACCTAAATAAAATAAATAACCTAACTAACCTTCTAATAATGTAGTAGGGAAGTCAGAGTCGATCCCACAAAGAGACAGTTATTCTATGATTAGCCCTTAAATAATGGTAAGACTAAAGGAGATTAATATCAAAAAAGGTAGAATCAACTATACTAATCAATATATAAATAAAAGAATCTAGAGTCAAGTATCCCCACTAGCATGAACTAATACAATAATAATTCATACCCTAAACTAATCAATTAAATGTTCACAAGGAAAAGTACACCCTATAAAATACCCTAAATCTCTCTCACGTATCTATGGCTTCCTTAATATGCATTCTAGCCTACTCCCATGGAATCATGCAAATTAGAGACTTATTAAACGCGACACTCTAACTTCCTAACAATCCATTCCACCTACTCCGTGGAGAAATTCATGTCCTTAATTGAAATATTCAAATCCGTCAAAATCCAACTCCCGTTGTGATCAAGACAATGGAATAATAACAATACTAGTTATCCCTAATCTAGTACTGAAATATGCACAATTAATTAAGCAAGAATAATTAAATAATTAATTTGAGAATTTAAAGAAATAAACATGAATTAATTCATACTAGGGTTCAACATAACAATAGATAAAAGAACTACTAAAGCATAATTGAAATAAATAAACAAGTTAGAGATGAATAATTAAAATTTATTATAGAAAACAAAGGGAAAAGAAGGAGAAAATAAATACTTCAATTGATGGAAGAAAGGTAGAGTCTTGAAAAACAATGAAGATCTAAAAGTTTCTCTCTTTAACTACTCTCTAGAAACCCTAAAAAGTGTATACAATAAACTAACTCCTTTTATAAAACGAATAAAAGAGTATTTATAACTTCCTAAAATAACAAATCTGACAAAGCATAACGCGTCACGGAGCAGACCAACAAGGACACGGGATTGTTGACCTGCTATTACATAAATATCCTCTGGAATAAAAGCTACTGCTTCGAAGAAATCAAGACAACACGGGAGTGTCAAAGTTGACACGGACGTGTTGGCCTGTAACCGTCAAATTCTTCAGCTCAACTTCAAACATATATAACTTTTTATTCGGATTTTGGTTTCACACATGTAATATATTGTTGGAAAGCTCTTGCAGTATAGTTTTTAACTCAGTTGGAATTACCTCATTATTAGTTTTGTGTCAAAAATTATGATCAAAATGATGAAGATGTGTCACATTTCGCACAAATACACAAAGCCGGTTGTATCTTCTTCATTTCCAATCCGTTTCGGGCACATGATATATCGTGTCAAGGGAAATCCAAGTGCCTTAATCCTCATGTACTTCCATAGGAGTACAAAGTATCTGAAATTATATTAAAACACCGAAAAACCCATGAAAGCAACATAATTTATGAAAAAGGATCTAAATATGCACAAATGCTATGTAAATGCTCTAATAATACATGAAAATGCATCCTAATATGCAACTAAATGATGTTAGAATATGCACTTATCAGTCGTCGTCGTCGTAGCTACTTCCTAGTTGTTGTTGCCGCGCTCACCGCTACCTTCAATACTATTTATCACAAAAATTACGGCTTAAAACCCTAGAATTTGGCATGGAAAATCATGAATTCGCCTCCAGGCAAGTCAAATTGAAACCTTGCACTAACCTCATATTAACCTTCGTCGCTGCTTTCTCTCCCATGAATTACAAAAAAAAAAATCACGCCTTAGAACCCTAAAGTTTGATGATTCTGAGCATTCAATTGCATAAAGAAAATGATAGATTAAAGTTGTTGTGTCAATGAAGATTGATTTTGGTATGAAGAAGAAGGAAATAAAAGCCGTTATTTCTTTTGTACGCAAAGAACAACATCAGATTGGAATGAGAGATAAGAGTGGAGCGAGGAAAGAGAATGAGAAAAAGAAATGTGAGAATGATAGAATTAGAAATGACACCTAATTTGTAGTCATTTGAAATCCAATAAAATCAGGCCTATTGGAATTCTTAAGTATTTGACCCAAATTCAAATCCAAGTTCTATTGGATTCCCAAACAATGCATTTGTATCAATTCTAGATTTTAAATTCACTCCTATGTTCTCAAACACACCATGATATGAATTTAAACATCTCTCTTGACCAAACACTCAAATTAGAAAATTTAACTAGCTAAATAATCTAATGAGCCAAAACTCAAACCTCTAATTTTTCTCCCAAACTCTCTTTACCAAACATGTCATATTACTTAAGAAACATTTCTTTACCAAACAGGTCCCTATTACTTGGTCGGGATGGGCTGTATTGTACTACCTCCGTTTCTTTTTAGTTTACTCACTTCACTTTGAGGGAGAATCAAGGAGGGAATACAAAAGTATGAGAGAGGAATTAAAAAGATGGAGAGAGAAACTAAAAGATGAGATAGGAAAAACTAAAAAGTGGATTAAATCATTGAAAAGTAGATGACATGGGTAAAAAAAAGAGGATAAAGTAGATAAGACATATTACCAAGAATAGAAAAAGCAACCGTGCGTAGATTAGAAAGAAACAAACTAAAAAAGAAAGTGGCTAGATTAAAAAGAAATGAAGGGAATATTACTCTTATATTAGATTAGAAAAAATGAGACGCGTCTCGACCAAAACGTTTTATATTTGTCTAGGGGTGTCGAAAAGCAGACTGGCCGGGTCAACCCATCGATGCGACTGACTCGGACACTGGTTCGACACGTGAGGTCGGTCCCGCAGACTTGACCAAAACCGACTCGGGATTACCCGGACTGACCAAGCACCCGGCTAGATTATATTCTGACCTGACCACACAGACCTGCATTCAAACCCGAACCCGACCGAACTAAACCAGATATTAACCCAAAACTCAATTAGGCCCAATAAATATCTGGTTCAACTCGAATTCTAATTAATCTAAAAATAAAATCTACCTAATTTTACGCAATTTTTCAAACCAACTTATTTTGACGACTAAACTCAACAAAATTACTAAAATTCAATTATTTTTCTGTATCTACAAAATCATTTCAATATGGTAATTTATAAAATTACTTACATTTAATAATAATTTAATAAAAAAATAAATTACATTCTCAATTAAATTATTTTTGATGTAATTTTGGTTCATGTCATAGTGTTTTAACTATTGATGAGATTATAATAGTCACTTTTTAACTGCTAGTTTCTTAGTGCATATTATAGAATGTCTTCTTATTAATTTTTCAGTTGTTTTGTATAATGTAAATGCTTCCGTAAAATACTATACTTTAATTTTTCCACAACATATAATTAAGATCGTAACTTGTTTGAGTGAAGAACAAAGTTTGGTAATTGGGTCGAGTTAATATAATATCATAAAATCATTCACAATACATGTGTCAATGTCAAACGAAATTACAAAAATAAAATTGTTGAATTTATTATATGTAGGAAGCCATATATAACAACAACAGCCATAAGCAAGCAGGCCACAAGCAAGCAGGCCACAAGCAAGCAGTAGGCCACAAGCAAGCAGGAAGCATCAACAGCAGGAGCAGGCCACAAGCAAGCGGCGGTCGCAATAGGCCACGGCAGCAGCGGGAAGCATCGGCGGCGGGGAGCGGGCCACGAAGCAAGCGGCGGCGACGGTAGGCCACAAGCAAGCGGAAGCATCGGCGGCGGGGAGCGGGCCACGAAGCAAGCGGCGGCGGCGGTAGGCCAGCAAGCGGGGAAGCATCGGCGGCGGGCCCAAGCAGCCAGGAGCGACGAGCCACTGGCGGCCAGAGGAGCGACATCCAACAAGCGGCGACGGCGGGAGCATCCAACAAGCGAGCCAAGACCACAACAACCACAACAACAAAGTACAAAAATACTTTTTATATTTTTTGGGCTCTCATATCTTATAACAAAGTTTTAAAAAGCTGTTACCGGAAGAATCATCATCGAGCACTTAGACTCCATCAACGTCACAAAATGTAAAAATGTAAACGAGCCACAAAGTAAATGTGGGCGGCGGCAATTCTAAGGCCCTTGTAAAAAAATTGGCTCTCAAGTGTGTATCATATTCTTAAATACATGCCTAGAAAAGCGCCGCCTCACAAAGCTAAGGGCAACAAATACGTAATTAATTTTGGAGTTGAGAGTCTAACATACGGGTACCAAAATATAAAACCCGATGCAGACACCATTCCATCCACATGAACATCGGCACCATCCCACAAGCACGCAGAACACCAACAAACCACAAGCACATCACCATCCTACAGCGGCGACGGCACCGGACCACAACAACCACAACCAAAGCAACATAACATGGGCGAGAACAAAAGAGAGAGCAAATGAATTACGGAATAGAATCATAGTCTATATCACTAGGTTCACCTACAACACCAACATCAACGGTTCTTTCATCCTCGGTTGGGGTATAACCGGAGAGTCAATTTTGACAAGTTACCAAAGCTTCAACATTATGAGGCAACAAACGCGAACGATACTTGTTCAAAATTCTACCTCCCATGCTAAATGAGGATTCGGATGCAACAGAGGTAATAGGGATGGCTAAAATATCTCTAGCCATGCGAGCAAAAATAGGAAATTGAACTACATTAGCACGCCAATATGAAAGAACATCAAAATCAACATCACTAACACAAGGAGCAAGGGGGGCATCAAAGTATGCATTAATTTCATAGGTTACACTTTGAACACTAGAAGCACCAACACTAGTGCTAGCAACACGACCATACTCTTTAGCAAGGTTTATTTTCTTATATGGGCGAAGGGTAGGTCTTAGACTTGATGGACAAGGATTAACATCACTTTGAACAGAACTCAAAGAACCAAAAGAAGAAGATGGATAAGTTTGAGAATAATATGTATACAATTCGGTAAAATGATCAACGGCAGATTTAACACGTTTATCACGCTCGGAATCAGCATATAAACTACCATATAAATCACTAACAAATTATTTTTTATAGCGTGGATCAAGCATTACAGCAACACAAAGAATAGGAGAATAGTCCTCACAATACTTGTTAAACTTAGCATACATAGGTTCAACCATACCCTTAATGCAATCAGTTGCATGATTATGTGCATTAACAATCAAATTCTCAATTAATGCAATGTTAGAAAAATACAAGTTGGCGGTGGGGTACTCGGAACCAGAAAACAGCACAGTTATATCATAAAAAGGTTCCAAAAAATCACAAATATTTTGTATGATTTCCCAATCGGCACAAGTAATACGAATTTCAAACCCCAGCTCATATCTAACAAACCTATCAATAGCTTCCCTTCCTTCTAAACAACGACGAAGCATTAAATAAGTGGAGTTCCAACGAGTACAAAAAAAAAACAACTATTAAACAACTTTACATGAATCGAAACTCGAAATTTAAAAAAACCAACCAAAGTTCATCATCACATTCGAAACTCAAACAAAGAAAATCAGGCATCTTACATAAAATAAAAAAGATAAAAAAAAAGGAAATTAAACAAACCTCAGAAAAACAGTCGATCGAGGAGAGATTTTGTGTTTTCCGACAAGGTTTTATGTTTTTCGGTCAGATTTTTACGCTTTTCGGCGAGATCTTTACGTTTTCCGGCGAGATCTTTACGTTTTTCACCGAGATATAGACCGAACCGGCGAGAACTCAAGAAAAGAAAATGTTTTTCGGCAAGATCTATGTATTTTCCGGCGAGATAGTGACGGAATGAAGAAGTGAAGAAGACGAGAAGTGAGGCGCGGAGTTGTGAGGCGCGCGAGAGAAATTAGATGATGAGAGAGAATTGAGAAATGAGAGAAATTTAGGGTTTCATTTTAGGGTTAGTTTTTATAGGGGGGTTATTTGGGGTTGTTTCAACCGTTAGATTAGATCTAATGGTTAGGAATTTAGGATAGAAATAAAGGAGATATGAGAATTTCTGAAAAAGAAGGGGAAATTGGTTCATTTTGGGCCATTGGATCAATGTTTTGGCATTTTTGCTCTTTTACAAATCAAAGGCTAAAAATTAGGATCCGTGTGTTTGTTTTTTGGCCAATGAGATTTGAGAATGATAATGTTTATGGATTATGGCAAAAAAAATATTGAATAACCAATTAACAATATATTGTTATTATTATTATTATTATTATTATTATTATCATTATTATTGTTATGGTTATTGTTATTGTTATTGTTATCATGTTATTTTATTATTATTATTTAATTTATTTCGAATCATAATGCTTACCATAATCGAGTCACTTAAATTTTATATAAATCCAGTAATTGATCGTATACTCGTAGTTAATATATAATACTCATTATTATTATCGTTAGTTATAATGGTTCCAATATTATTATATCGTACTAACATATATAGTCACATATACATACAAAGTTAAGAGAAGACTATAAATACTATACTAGTATTAAACTATAGTATAACATAAAAACAATTAACTTAAATAATCTTATATTAGATTGGTTTTACAATTATTTTGATATCAACCTTATATTAAAATGATTCAACATATTAGTATTTATATTGTTATTGTTAGTATTCCTGTTCTTATTTGTATTACTATTGCTATTGTTAGCCTTGTTACTATTACTGTTATTATTTGTATTTTACCTATTATCATTGTCGCTTTATGTTTATTAGTATTATTATTCTCATTACTTGTTTAACCGAAATTTACTCGTGTCAATTATCTCATTTGTCGATGAATTGATTAGGGAATAACAAAGAGCGTAAGCACTAATCGGTTATAGACTTATAGTTATGCTAGTATATTGCTCTAAGGTCATTACTTATGAACCTAAACTTCTTGGAAAATTACTTATACAACTATTAGTTGCTCAATTAATGTTTTGATTATAGTCATTTACGTGAACTATAGTATAGCAAATTAGCAATATGCTTCATATCAAGATCTTGTGAACAAGCAATAAGATTTAATCGATTAAGATCTTGTTAAAATGCAAAAAGATATAGTAATTTAACGACCTCCCTATATGTTATAATAAACTATGTTATTCAATATCTCCTATTAAGGAAAGCTCTACAACTCTATAGTGATTTACTTCTTAAGCTAGTATTCTTATAGTGTTACGTATGCAAATATCACTCAATTATGTAATTGTTTGTTTATAATATCTATTTAGTGAACTTATAGTGTAACGATATAACTTATATATATGAACTTCATTGAGTTGATAGTGATTGTTTGTTATATTATCATCATAAAGATGATGAACTTAAATTCCCCTCAAAAAAAGAAGATGATGAACTTAAATGGAGTATTGTTAATTTGTTATCTTGAACTATCGACTTACATTCATAATCATACATTCATTATATTGATCTTATCTAATAATAACAACTTGTATGATTGTCATTTGTAAACATATGAAATTATGAATGTATGATTGTCATTTGTTATAGTATTATATATAACATATCAAGAGTCATTATACTAATTTATAATCAATAGAGTATTAGGTTCGTTTTACAATTATTTTGATACCAATATTATACTAAAATGATTAAACATACATACTGATAGAAATGTTTGTTTATACTTTATCATATATAGTCACAACATAATACATATATACCACGTTATGTTTGTTATTGTTATTGTTATTATTAGCATTGTTGCTACTATTACTATTAGTATTTATATTGTTATTGTTCTTGTTATTGTTATTGTTAATATTCCTGTTCTTGTTTGTATTATTATTGCTATTGTTAGCATTGTTACTATTATTGTTATTATTTGTATTATTATTATTATTATTATTATTATTATCATTATTATTATTATTATTATTATTATTATTATTATTATTATTATTATTATGAAGCGATCGTTGTAAACATATGAATGTATGATTGTCATTTGTTATAATATTATAACATATTAAGAATCGTTATACTAATTTATAATCAATAGAGTATTAGATTGGTTTTACAATTATTTTGATATCAATCTTATATTAAAATGATTCAACATATTAGTATTTATATTGTTATTGTTATTGTTAGTATTCCTGTTCTTATTTGTATTACTATTGCTATTGTTAGCCATGTTACTATTATTATTATTATTTGTATTTTTACCTATTATCATTGTCGCTTTATGTTTATTAGTATTATTATTCTCATTACCATCATAACTATTTTCTCCAAGACTTGTTTGGCTTACCAGACTTATATATCAATCATAATGCTTATAATAATAAATCATTTATATAAAGTTTGGAATTAATCGTCTACTCGTTATTATTGTCGTTGGTTATAATATATAATATTAAAACATATGAAGAGTCGTTCTACTCCTTTACTCATTAGAGTGGTTTTACGCAGTTGATTATTCGAAATAAGAGTTGACTAAGAGAATACACTAAACATCACGGTAATCAATATAGTGTTTTTATTGGTTTTCGTTGTCATCCATATATTTATCGCACACACACATATGTATATATATGTCGATCTTAATACTTTTATTAATATGATTCGTTTACAAAATCCATAGCAAAATCAAGATGGCCGATCGGGAGTTACCGAAGTTGAGTTGACGTTCAATAGCGAATGGACCCGATGTTTCACAATGATCGAACTAAGGTTATTACTACTTCAACCCGAGTACATTTGACTTAACTCAACCGTACATGAAACCTAAATACGACCCGCGCAAACCCTAAGCAAAAAAAAATGTCAACGGGCGATCATATCAGGGAATGGATCGACTTGTAAATGGAACAATCGGACACTTGTCCAGGGAATCCAATGATTCAAATGTGTTCGGCCACAAAAAAACCGACCAATCATGACGCGGACGACAATCGAGAATCACGGCGCGTCCAGGTCTGGCGCAGTTAGCGTGGGTATACCGAACTTGTTTGAGAACCTGTTTTGACACCCCTATATTTGTCCCGTAGTGGCACAGTGGGCAGTTCTACTCCGCTCACCACATGGGCGCATCTGACTCGCCAACACCAATGCAACGCACCACACACTGTAGCGGGAATCATGTCCCCTCCATCGAATAAAAATCAAGCATTTCACTAAACCTTTCCGCGTTCTGCACTTGAATCAAGGAAAAAGATTTCTGGAAAAGGCTAAACTCCCCCTCCCCCCACTTGCTTATACAAGTAGTATTATTTCCTTCTTACAAAATATTAAGTAAATCATTTTCTCAGAAAACAACATTTTCAAAATTTTCACTTTCCACACACACTCCACTCTCATCATTTTAGCATCACGACATCGACATCGACATCGACATCTGCATCAAAATCAACCTAACTCTGGTAAAAAATTTATCGCCGTCACATTTGATTGACTTCAATTTTCGCCAATTTGTCTCTTACTCCGTTGATTGATTGCTTCTTCAACGTTGACTTGAGAAGAACAATTGTTGAACTGCGAACAGTTGATGAGAGATAATTCGTGCGACTTTTGGTGATTTGAAGCTTCAATTTCAGCTTATTTTGCTTCATAATTTCCTTTTTTTTTTTACTTTGATTTTGTTAAAAATTGGCGAGATTCAGAGATGGAGAGTTTGATAAATGAAGAGTTTGGAGAAGTGAAGGCGAAGAATTCATCAGAAGAAGCGCTTCGAAGATGGAGGAGTCTGTGCTGGTTGGTGAAGAATCCAAAGCGTCGCTTTCGTTTCACTGCAAATCTCAAGAAACGTTCTGAGGCTCAGGCTCTTCGCCGTTCTAATCAGGTTTAGATTTTCTTTTTCCTTTTTTTTTTTGCTTCTTTTCGACTTAATTTAGTGTTCGTGTTTTGCTAGATTGAAGAAAGTTGATCTAATGTGCTTGTTTTTTTATTTATTTAATTGAATTATTTGTGATCTAAGTGAGTATTTTTTGTTGTATGAAATTTCTATTTTAGATCCTTTTAGAAAGCGCCGAAAAGCCTATTTCAGCAGAAATTTAACCTAAGTAGAGTAGAAACTAAAACTGGTGAGAAATCTGAAAGGTAGAGTTAAGAAACTGAATATCTTCAGTTTTTTTTGTACAATTACAATCTTTTTGTGATGCAGGATAGAACTCACTGCAGAAATGTGTCAAAGAGTTAACAGAAGTTTACAGAAAATGAGGGAGAGAAGAGAGAGAAAGAACAGAAAATTAGGGGAGAATTTCTAGAGAGAAGAAGAATTATAATATGTATTTTCCTGGATGATTATGACAGATTAAAGGTTCAACTATTTATAGAAGAACTTAACAATAGCCTATTATAAGTTTATAACAAACTCACAACTTTGACCAACTAATCTAACAAACTTCTTACTAACTAAACCCTCCTGTAACATTTTGCTTGTTATTGTGGTAAACAAGCTAAGAAGGTGATGCGGATTTTGGTCGAAATAGAGGTTGAGGTTTGAAGTGGTTGCTGTTGCGGTTATAATGATGCTGATGTCCAGTAGGTTCTAACTCGAATTATGTCAGCATTTAGGATTTGCTAGATCAAAGATTTATCCACGAAAAATAGACTACGGTTTTAGGAAGTTGATTGAATACTTTCTAAATAGTTGAATTGTGCAACTTTTGGGGATGAAAATGCGAGTAAACTTCAGATATATAAACGTCGATATATCATATAGGCGTATTCATGTAAACTTACAATATAGGCTCTGGATAAGACTTGTAGCTGGCATCATCTAGAAATCAGACAGCTCTTTGTCTATATGGATTCGTAATGTCATGACGAGTGTATCAGGAGTATCAGCTACATAATCTCCAAAGTTTACATTATGTGTGCAAGTCTAAAATGACTATTCAGCTACTTGATCTCCTATATCAAATGGTTGCTTTCTGTTCTGCAGTCTCTGCTGAGTATACTGATAGCCTGATACTAGAATCCGACGTATCAGTAGGCATTGTCTGACCTGGTCTTTTTGTACCATGAAAGGAAACAGAAATAAACCCAAATAGATGTGGCAACATATTACTCTTGGCCAGACAACATCCTAGCTATAGAGGAAATTGGAGAAACAAAGAACACCTATATGATGTCTCATTTCTTGCGCTGCAGTGAATGAAATGTGAAGTCAATCTTCCCCTTGCCCCCAGAATCCAGATACATGTATACAGTTTTGGCGGGATATTGAAAATATATACTAAGAAAAATTAATATTGTAGTTCGGACCTATTTGTAACTTTTGTCGTTAGTTAGTAGATGTGAGACATTATTTTCCAAAATGAAGCCAAAGCCTACCGAAATCCTTTGGAATGTGAGCAAGGGATTACTAACTAAACCTCCTATAACATTTTTGCTTGTTTTTGTTGTAGACAAGCTAAGAAGATTACGCGGATTTTGGTCGTTTTAGAGGTTGGGGTTTGAAGTGGTTGCTGTTGCGGTTATAATGATGCTCATTTCCAGTAGGTTCTAACTCGATTTATGTCAGCATTTAGGATTCGCTAGATCAAAGAATTATCCTCTATAGTTAGGATGTCTGGCCAAGAGTAATATGTTGCCAATTAGTGGCAGAAGAGACACCACTTGCTTAATGACTCATCTTTAAGGCTTGAGCATGCTGCTGTGTGTGTGTGGGGGGTGGGTGGGTGGGTGGGTGGGTGCGTGCGTGCGTGGGTGTGTGTGTGTGTGTGTCATAGTTCGAAAATACGGTTTCGGTTGCGGAAACGGTAACGGATTCGCTAGAACGTAACGGATATGTTTGTCGCGGACCGCGTCGCGGTTGTCGCGGACCTAATTTGATATTATAATACTTTTTTACGCTTTTTAATTTTTTTTTAATAATTTTGCACCAATATTAAATAATAATAATAATAATAATAATAATAATAATAATAATAATAATAATAATAATAATAATAATAACAACAACAATAATAATAATAATAATAATAATAATAATAATAATAATAATAATAATAGTAATAATAGTAATAATAATAATTTTTATTAATTGAAATATGATACTAAAAAAAAGAATAATCAAAACCTTCATACTAGTATTTTACTGTATTTGGTAGTGAACAAAAAGAAAGAAAAGGGAAGTGGGCCACGTGAGAAAGAAGTAAATAATAAAGAGAGAAAAGGAGGTGATGCAAGTAAAGAATTAATTAAAAAAAGAGAGGAAGAAAATGAATAAAAAATAGTAGACATTTCCACCTACCACCACTCAAGAGTCATAGACTATAATTTAAAATATTAAAAAAAAAACCACATAAAGTTAGAAGTACAAACTTCAGGGCCCACAATCTTCAATTCTCCTTCCTCTTTCTTCTTCCTCTCTCTTCATCCCCGATAGACCGCAACTTTTACACAGAAAAATCATGGCGAATACGGTGATGCTCGATGCGGTGGAATACGGGCGAATCAAGCTCGATGCGGAGGATAACGGGCGATACGGATGCGGTGCGGTCGTATCGTCCTATATCGCGGACTAAAATAATAAGGCAGTATGAACCGGTAAATATCGGTTCGGCAACTTGGAAAAAGAGTACAATACGGCCGAACCGAAACGGAACGGCCGAATTTTGACACCATGGTGTGTGTTTATGTGTGGAAGAGGAAGTTGGTGTATTGCTGATTGATTGGGAGGGAGTCCATGCTTTCGGTAGCCATAGTGGTTTGGTAATTTGGTCTTAACATTTTGGCAAAAAAGACTCGTGAGTAGTAGCAATCAAAAAAAAAAATTGTTTTCATACAATGTGGAGAAAGAATGATGATTTACACTCAATGAGAGATAAAAAGTTATTCACCTTTTTTTTACACAATTACCTTTATTAATTTATGTTACTCAATTAATAAGATTGCCACAAATTCTATCTCATTTGTCATTGTTCGCATGTTTGTTGCCCAAGTTTACTCGTTTGATATATATGAGGATATGGAGTGCAGGAAATGAATATAGGTTGTTGACAGAACACCTTTTTGTATAACTTAACTTTAAAGAATGGTCAAGAAAGGCTCACTTCTAAATTCTTAGAACAATTTGCATAGTTTGATTTCAGGTGGTGAGTCTGGGAGATGGGAGAGGCCTCTCAGCTCTTTCCAATGCCTCAACTGTTTGACTTAGTTACATGGTTAGCTCATAGTTAACTTTTCTTCTTGTTAGGTTTCGTAAGATTTGTTTGTTTGTTAGGCTAAATGGCTGTAAAAGTAATGCTGAGCAACAAGGCAAAATAAATTTGGATTATTACTTTGTAGGTTTCTGGAGAAACTGTGCACTGGAAGTTCATACGTATAAGTATTAATAGACTTGCTTTTGCATTTTTCAAAGTCAAAATTTGCAAATATTGCCATAACTTCTTTCCCATATATAATAAATAAAATAGTCATTTGGATCTTTGGTAGATTAGCTTCAATGTGTACATTCACACTATCAACGTTTTATGCTTCTTATTAATACATAATTAAAGATATTAAGGGTCAAAGGTAGGTCTTGAATGGGAAGTCTATCCAGGGGACGGAGGGAGTACTAAAAAACCTAATAGAGCCTATGTCGATTTCTCTAGTTTTTGTATCCTGGAAGTTGATACATAAAAGTATTATTCGTCAACAAGTTAAAGTCAAACAGTTGCTTTCATTAACAGACATTAAAAAAAAATATTATATGTCGGATCCTCCCCCCTCCCAAAAAAAAAAAAAAAAAACCGCCAAAATGAATACATCCATTGCATTAAAATCATTAGGTTATTAGCTATGCTATATGTAGTATGTGTGCTTATTGGTTCTTTCTAGAGTAATGTAATGGCTGAGATTTAAATAAAATCTGCAGTTTTAAAACTGTTCAAGTTCAACTGCATCATTCATCCATGATCTAATAGTGTGCTACACTGCTACCTCATGAGCTGATTGGTTCCTTTTTCCTTCTTATTTTAATGCTTGCAGGAGAAGTTGAGAGTTGCACTCTTGGTCTCACAAGCTGCCCTCCAGTTTATACAGGGTATGTATCTGTTTTGTAGTTTCTCTTATCAACTTTGTAGGGGGCTTGCTTTGACTTGAAGGTGGCCTCTTCATTGACTTTACTTACTGGTTAATGACTGCCAGGTGTATCGTATACTCCACCGGAAGAAGTCAAATCCAGCTGGGTTTGAGATTTGTGCTGATGAGCTGGGGTCTATTGTTGAGGGTCGCAACACGAAGAAGCTGAAAGCGCATGGGTGGAGTTGAGGGTCTCACAAAGAAGCTCTCTACGTCAACCATGAGTGGAATATCTACTTCTGAGCAGTTGGTGAATCAAAGGAAGCAGATTTATGGTGTTAATAGATTCATTGAAAGTCCACCTAAGGGTTTCTTAGTTTTTGTTTGGGAAGCGCTTCAAGACATGACTCTTATGATACTTGGAGTTTGTGCAGTTGTTTCTTTGTTTGTTGGCATTTTAATCGAAGGATGGCCCAAGGGAGCCCATGATGGTCTTGGAATTGTTGCTAGCATTTTCTTAGTTGTATTTGTAACTGCAACAAGTGATTATAGACAATCATTGCAATTTAAGGATTTGGATAAGGAAAAAAAGAAGATCACAATTCAGGTTACTAGAGATGGTTGTAGACAGAAAGTATCGATATATGACCTACTGCCAGGGGATATTGTTCATCTTGCCATTGGAGATCAGGTCCCAGCTGATGGACTTTTTATTTCAGGATATTCTGCTATTATTGATGAATCAAGTTTAACTGGAGAGAGTGAACCCATTCATGTTAACCTTGAACATCCTTTTCTTTGTTCAGGAACTAAAGTTCAGGACGGGTCACTGAAAATGCTTGTTACCACTGTCGGCATGAGAACGCAATGGGGTAAATTGATGGCTACTCTTAGTGAAGAAGGTGATGATGAAACCCCCTGCAGGTGAAATTGAATGGAGTGGCAACTGTCATTGGAAAAATTGGGCTCTTTTTTGCAGTGGTTACTTTTGCTGTGATGGTTCAAGGATTATTCAGCCGTAAGTTACAAGATGGTTCTACATGGAGTTTATCTGGTGATGATGCCCTTCAGATCTTGGAATTTTTTGCCATTGCTGTTACAATTGTTGTTGTTGCAGTTCCTGAGGGACTACCCTTGGCTGTGACTTTGAGCCTTGCGTTTGCAATGAAGAAAATGATGAATGACAAGGCTCTTGTACGTCACCTTGCTGCTTGTGAGACAATGGGATCTGCTACTACTATCTGCAGTGACAAAACAGGGACACTTACTACCAATCATATGACTGTTGTCAAAGCTCACATATGTGGGAAAACTGTGGAAGCAAACAACTTCAAGGAATCTCTCACTACATCTGAAATTCCTGATTTTGCACGGAAAGTTCTTTTTAGAATCAATTTTCAATAATACTGGAGGAGAAGTTGTTATAGCCAAAGACAACAAAACTGAGATATTAGGAAGTCCCACTGAAACTGCTATATTGGAGTTTGGGTTATCAATTGGTGGTGATTTCACGGCAGAGCGTGAAGCATCGAAAATTGTGAAAGTGGAGCCTTTCAACTCCTCAAAGAAGAGAATGGGAGTGATTCTGGAGATTCCTAATGGAGGTCTGAGGGCACACTGTAAGGGTGCTTCTGAGATTATTCTGGCTGCATGTGATAGGGTTATTGACGCAAATGGAGTTGTTGTCTCCCTGGATAAATCATCAGTTGAACATTTAAATGCCACAATTGAAGAGTTTGCTAATGATGCTCTTCGCACTTTATGCCTTGCTTATCAGGACTTGGGAGATAGTTACTCTGCTGATAGTTCTATTCCTTCTGATGGATACACCTGCATTGGTATAGTAGGCATCAAAGATCCAGTGCGCCCTGGTGTCAAGGAATCTGTTGCGATCTGCAGGTCAGCTGGAATTATTGTCCGAATGGTTACAGGAGACAACATAAATACAGCAAAGGCAATTGCTAGAGAATGTGGGATTCTCACTAAAGACGGCATAGCTATCGAAGGCCCTGAGTTTCGTGAGAAGAGTGAGGAAGAGTTAACTGAACTGATACCAAAAATTCAGGTTTTTCTATGCTGTGCTTTACCCTTCTCTTGCCTCTTGTAGAATGTATATGGGCTACAAAGAGTTTTTCCTCCAATTATTGAAACTTTGTCCTTAGTTCTCCACACTAGCTCCTTATTTGGTCTTGTAAAGACTGTCAAATTTCTAGTTAGCCTTCCTGAAAGATAAGGCTGAAATGGAATTATGCATGAATGATATACGTGTCCATGATGAATGCAACCTTTATAAATGATATGTTTCTTTATCCTTAGTTTTAGCATTACCAACTTTTTGATATGGAGAAAATAGTACTCTGCCTTGTTTATATTTTCCTTTGGGGTTGCTTAGGTGACACTGCCAATCCATTTTTCCTCATTAAGAAATGTTGATGTGGATGAAACCAGAAAGGGACGAAAACTTTCATAATTTCTTTCTTGATGCATGAACTCTTCTTATTTTTGTTTTTTTTTTTTCTTTTTTTGCAATCATAGCAGGATTAACTTGCTATTTAATTTGCCAACAATGTGCAAGTGGATTTTTGGCTATCGACTGTTGTATTGATTAATCTCACCTCTTAGGTTATGGCTCGATCTTCACCAATGGATAAGCACACCCTTGTAAGACATTTACGGACAACCCTTCAAGAAGTTGTGGCAGTGACAGGAGATGGTACAAATGATGCTCCTGCCCTTCATGAAGCAGATATCGGCCTTGCTATGGGAATTGCTGGAACTGAGGTATTCCTGTTGGCATATCTTTCTTTTCAAGTCTTTTGTTATATAAAATTCTCAAAATTTCAGGAGATGTGACGGTACATTAAAATTAGGATGTGCGCGAAGGAGGTCCATTGAAGAACTTAAGATAGGATTGACCCTGGCTGTAAATTTGCAATGTGTAAAATAGTAAACTCTATCCAAGATGATAATTTTAAACTGAGCATTTTTAATAATAAGTAATGCTCTACAAGACTAGTCTTTGAAATACAGCAAAAAATTTGAAAAAGTTTACTACTAATAGAGCTAGGTAGGTTTATTATATGATTGTTTTAAGGAACATATGTCGAGAAAGTACCTTATAAAAACATGTTTATGTGAAAAACTACCTTATAAAAAAAATGTTGCAAGAAACTACCTTTTATAGCAAAAAGTTGTAAAAGCTACTTTTTGGTTGGATTTTTTGCCGTTGACCACCTTTTCCGTGTTGACCTTTTCTTTTTTATGCTTCTTTTCCCTCATTTTCACCTAAATTTGCCAAACAACCACAACTTAATACTATTTTCTCAAAAAGGAGACAAAATTTTGGGTGAAAATGGACCGAAAAGGGAAGGAAAAACACACAAAAAAGAAAAGTTCAACGCCGAAAAGGTGGTCATCGCCCGAAATTCGGTCAAAGGTAGCTTCTTACAACATTTTGTTTTAAGAGATTTTCTTACAACATTTTTTTTATAATGTAGTTTTTCACAAAAACATGTTTTTATAAGGTAGTTAATAGCAAATTTTCCTTATTTTAAATTATGAGCATTTTAAAAAATAAGCAATGCTCTACAAGGCTTTAAAGGCATAGACCTCTTTGAAATACAACAAAAATTTGAAAAAGTTTACTACTAATAAAGCTAGGTAGGATTATTGTATGATTTAGTGCATGTTATTCTCTATTAATAGGCTTGTGGTCGTGAAAGGGTTGCTAGGGGGCACATTCTTTACTCAGTGATGCGCTGCACTTCCTAGACCCTAAGTGCAACGGATATATGTAAAGGTTCCTAGGTAAAGGATTTCACCTTGAAGCGAAGCACTACATCTTTGCTGAAATGTGGTGTCAAATGAGCAAAGGCTTCCAGGCTATAGACAAGAGATACTAGGGAAGAACATTGAGATTAAGTTGTGTAGAATCTTGGAACATAGGATCTCTTGTGAAGAAGAGAACAAGTTTTAACATTATATGTCCCGCAAGAGATCAATTAGGTTAGAGAAGAAGTTAGAATTATGAGGTCTTGGGGGTATAATTTTGGTATTCGGGGCAAGATGAGGAGTGGGAAGAAAGTTCGTTTCTTATAGATGATTGGCTTATAAACGATGTAGTTGAGGTATAAATTCCATATACAGGGCAAGATAGAGGTAGAGACTAGAAAAATCATTAAATAGAATGAACTTAAGAAAGTGGTGGGCCTAGATGGTATTCTCGTCGAGGTTTAGATATTCCTTGGGCATGTTGATTAACAAACTACATGAACAAGATTTGCATGACAGACCAAAGACACATCGAAATTTGCATGACAGACAAAGGACAGATTGAATACCATAAGCTTGAACGAACAACATATTGGTACCCATTTTCATAAATTAAGGAAACGCCTAACGTTGCTGAAACTTTCGGGATAAAACTTATGAGTTACACCATGACATCACGACCGGGACTAATATAGTATTGATTGAGTAAATGTATGAGCATTTCGGAGAACCAATTTAGATTTATGTTGGGGACGGTCCACCTAGGGGTCATTCATCTTATTAGACATATGCTTAATATTAAAGAGGAAGAAGCATTCCGATAAACTACCGAAAGACGTGCTTTGGTGGAAAATGTCATAAAAGGGTATACAACGTAAAAATAATGACTTGCTTAAAGACATATACCGAGATGGGAAAAAAATTTAAGACATGTGGAGGAGTAACATAGGATTTTAGTGTTGTTTATGATATTGTATTGGCCTATTGGGTTACGCGATTAAAAAGAGGTTAAGTCAAAGCACATGGAAGTGTATGAAGTGTTGTTTTTGTGGATGAGAGGACTCACTTGAGCCGATGGATGGGAAAGAGTTTCCCATTAGTTATCATTATAAGTACTTTAGGTCAATTTAAAGAGGAATGAAGATTTTGATTAAGATATGATTAATACAATACAACTAGGGTGGCTCAATGGATATGTGCAATGGAAGGGAGCATTGAGCAACTGCAATTTTGTGCGACCATAGCGCCTTTTAAGGTCAAAAAGGTAATTCTATAGGACAACTATTTTATATGTATGGGTTTGAATATTAGGCATTTAGCTAAGGTCATTTTAGAAAGATTAACTTTGAGCTAACCATGTAACTAGGTCAAACCTATTTTGCTTTCGGACTCTTCATTTCACCTCAAGTACCGGTGTGGGATCCTCTGACATGGGTGGAACACTTAGACTCTTCAATTTTTGGCCAAAAAATTGAAAAGTTCCATTAAATAGCCGAGTTGGACGCTTGGACACGTACCCCTAGACATTAGTCCTGGAGTCGGAGCAACATAGGTAGAGATGCGCATGATGTAAATATTTAATTGGATGTGTAGGAATGCTTTAGGAAGAGAACTTTGTACGAAGATATTTGAGAGTTAGAGTAGTAGATATTAATGACAAGCTAAAAGAGAAGAATTGGTTATGGTGATTTAGGCATGTGAGACAGCGACTAGATGATGAACCATATAGCGTGAACAATTTTTGGAAAGTACTTTGACTGGGTTTTGGTGTATACTTCACTGAATTGTAGTTTTTTTTCAAGTCTAAATAAACATAGAATATGTGACATAAAGCCATGCATGGGCCTACCGAGACGAAGAAAAGGGGGGGTTTTTTTTTGCAAGATCAATTTCAAAAATTGAAGAAACAATAAAAAATTTAAAACTGGCATTGATATTTATAATCATAGCAACAACATTACTACCCACAAAACTCCATAAAGAAAAGCTTTAATAGAAATATTTGTCTTTGTCTTATACTTCTATATGAAGGTGGTGCCTGAATTTTTTTTTGTCATCTATTAATTCATTTTTGCTAAGAGGGATTGTGTTAAGCTTCAAAGTGTGACTAGTGACTATTCTGAGTTTGGAAGCTCATTTTTAATCCTAAGAGCTCTTAAGTCTGCATCTTCAAAGACGTCCTTATTCTTCTTGATAATTAAATTCCTTCAAGATATTGCATCCTTTTTATCCTTTGAATATAAGCTTCTTCCAAGATGTTATACTCTTTTATTCTTAGTTGGTAAGGAGAGAGAACCTCACCTGATGTCAACCCTCATGGTTTCTTGATATAGTATTTGCGGGCCGGAAACTTGGAGCATGAGAGAAGATAAAACCATAAGGTTAAGATGAATCCCCAACCAACTACACCAAGCCTTACTTGGGTTCAAAATGTTCAACTTGTCTCTTATTAGTCAAGATGCAATCTAGATCAACTACATTGTACATATTGTAGCATGAGATCAACTACATGAGCCCCCCACGATCTATTCAAATATCCTAACCATCATTGGAGTAATCATGAATAATCCTCTTGCTTCTACAATTTCTCTATATCCAAAAGGATATCTCTTAGTTGAATTTGAATCTCAATGCATTTGTAATACTTCCTCCGTTTTTTAATAAGTGACACACTTCTCCCAAAAAGCTCTCACATAAAAGGGAGAAACGTGTCACTTATAAAAAAAACGGAGGTTAGTATATTTAGAAAAAATTGATTTTGTTTAGTTCTAAGCTCATATCCTCTCTTTCTCGTAATTCTACAGAAAGTGTTAGAGGCGTGCTGCCGCCTCTTTGCCCCTGTCGTTGGTTGTTGCACCTAACTTAACATATGAGTTTTTCATTGTGTCGGACTCGGAAAACTAAGGTTTAGTACTTTAGTTCATGGGTTAGGTCAATTGTAATCGAGTGACATTAGGGTGATGAGTCCGTAAGATTCCTTTCATTCGTCGGCGCTATCATCAACTACTCACTTCGTCCCGAATAGTCTAAACACTTTCCTTTTTTGTTTGTCCCATATTAATTTGAACACTTTCATTTTTAGCATGGTCCAACTATTAATATATTAATTCTTTGCCACCAGCCTATCTCAATCAATATGAAAATACCTGACTTTCCCCCCTCCTTTAATTAAAAAAAAAATACTCCAGCAACTCTTGTATCCTATCACATCTACTTTTTTAATAAATAATCATTTGATATTGATATTACAACTTATCACATGAAACTACACGCCCCAACATGTGTTCAAATCTTTCGGGACGGCGGGAGTAATTTATTATGGTAAAGTATTAAACGTGAAATTCATTAAAAATCAGGTTGGTTCAGTCCGGCTGAATTTTAGTTCGGGTCTTAATTAGGTCATATAATTTTGGGTTTGGGTTTGGGTTGGATAATGGGTATGGATGAGTTTTCCTAGGTTTAGTTCTAGGAGATCTGGAAAAAATGTTGTTTCCTCTAATAGTTTTGGTTTATAATTTCTTTTCCCAAGATGACCCTACGTGAGTGAATGATGGTTAGAGTATGAGAATGATGATACGGTTATGAAGGTCTTTTAGTAAAGTCATATAGTATTCCTAAGGCCAAGGAGTGGAGATAATGTGATTAATTTGTTCCAGATAGAGGGAGCATATTTTATTTTTCGTCTAAGCATCAACTTTGTTATATTTCATCGTCTTCATTTCACATGTTTACTTGCTCTTAACACTAAATATCTTTGAAAAGAATTAGAGTCAAATTTCAAAACAATCGCTTACGCAGTTCCAGTTAACAGTCAACATTGTTGCCCTTATTAGAGGCTTAGCACACCCCCCCCAAATCCCCAACAAGAAAATGAAAGACAAAAATCCACACCCTTTCTTCAATATATATCCCGAAAAGGGTAAGGAAACAAAGTATTTAGGCGTGTCTTCTCAAGCCATAACACTTCTCTTTTCTTTGTTACGTTAAGATTGAAGCAAACTTGTCTATATGTGCAACCTTTTTTGTGGGCCATTTTAGTAGTTACTGCTTTACTCATGTTCACCGGTTAAGTGTTCCATTTTTTCTGATGAAGTACTCTCTGGTAGCATTTTGTTGTTTGCAGTAGAGTCAGCTGACATGGAAGATTTTGTAAGAAATCATAAGATTTGTTGTTTCTTTGTTTTCATGGAAATGGAGTGTACATGCATTCTCAGTTCTGATTTCTTTACAAGTCAGTGTCTCAAGAATATCTATTTATACACGCATGATAACTCATGTTCTAATGAACTTTAACTGTTTTATTTCAGGTGGCAAAAGAGAGTGCTGATGTCATTATTTTGGACGACAATTTTTCTACAATTGTAACGGTGGCCAGATGGGGACGTTCTGTATATACCAACATTCAGAAATTTGTACAATTTCAGTTAACAGTCAACATTGTTGCCCTTATTGTGAACTTTTCTTCAGTCTGTTTGACCGGTGAGCCCTAGAACCTCAGTCACAGATATCCGAACAATGTTTGTCTTATGTGGAGGTGCAAAAGTACCCCCTTGGTTCTTCACAGAATCCCAACTAGAACTTAAATAAGATAAGAAAGATGAAAAGATGAAAAACAGGAATCTTTAACATGGTTTAGTTAATTGACATACTTCACCCAAGAAATCATATATTGACATTTTAAATTTTACGTGCATGAACTTGAAGTAACCCATAGATACTTCACGTGTGTTCACCTCGTTCATGTACTTCGCATATGAATGAATTAACCTCGCTGAAATATTTCTTTTACTGACTCTCGGGTTATGGTTCATGAATGATTAACTGTGGTCAGTATGAGATGGATCCAACAAGAAGCATAATTTTCCACCTAATCACTCTTATCTGTTTATTTCCAGGAAGTGCTCCACTTACTGCTGTTCAGCTCCTGTGGGTTAACATGATTATGGATACCCTTGGTGCCCTTGCACTGGCCACTGAGCCTCCTAGCGATGAATTGATGAAGCGTCAGCCTGTTGGAAGGAAAGGAAGCATTATCAGTAATGTGATGTGGAGGAATATACTTGGTCAATCAATTTATCAATTTGTTGTCATATGGTATCTACAGAGTAGAGGAATTGAAGCTTTTGGGCTCAGCGGTCCTGGTTCTGAGTTAACACTGAACACAATTATATTCAACTCATTTGTCTTCTGCCAGGTATAAATATCAGACCTCTCCTTACATTGCTGCTTCATATGTCTGTCAGCAATATGTTACAAATTACATTTGTTTTTGGATGGGTGTGAACATGTTAATTGAGGCAACTAATTGTCTATAGATATAAAGCAACTAGGAGAAGCAACAACAACTTGAATGTATCTTTTTGTTGGCGATGAGAATATAAATTTTATTACCAAACTGGATATGTCAATACAGTTCAAACAACAGAACAAGCAAGCACAAAAAACAAATAGGCGGCAGAAAAAGCATCAGTAATCCCCCTCCCACCTTCTAGGAAGGTCTGAGAGGGAAGAACTCTTTTATATGCAGTCAGCACTGCCCACACTAAAAGAGCTCTTACAGATTCATTCACTCTACAAGCTGTTCTAAAGATAAAATAGTGAACCTCTATTCTATTGCTATTACATTGACCCTGATTTTTTTTTTTTTTTTTTGCATTCCTCTAAGCCCAGAACAGTAGTCAGTAGATGGCTTGTATGTATTGCTTAAAATTAAGAGTGATATTGCTTAAAATCAAGAGTGAACTGATCAGCTTTTAGCTATTCTTTTCTTCATTCTGGAATTCGTATTGAATCTCTCAAAAGTTTCCAGGACTTCTTTCCAAAATCCTCCTAGTCCTCCATATATGTTATCCTGTGACGAGAATTTTCTCTCTAGTCTTTCCAAAATGTGAGACCTAGTCAAGCTTATAGAAAATTCTCTGTTTCAGGTATTCAACGAGATCAACTCCAGGGAGATGGAAAAGATTAATGTTTTTGCAGGGATACTGAACAACTACATATTTGTGGGTGTTCTCACCTCAACTGCTCTTTTCCAAATTGTAATCATCGAGTATCTTGGTACATTTGCAAACACGACTCCACTTACTCTAACTCAGTGGTCTGTGAGCATCTTGTTTGGGTTTCTTGGCATACCAGTTGCTGCTGCTTTGAAGATGATCCCAATATGAACCCTTGAATGTTGAACGTGAAGTTGGAGAAGAAAATTTTGTAGCTTGCTGCAACTTCTAGTACGTGCAGGTACTTCTGCAGCTGCCACTGCCTGAAGCAATGATCTTTGCAAGTTCTAACTTTGTGATTAATACATCTGATGAATTCGTAGGCATCTTTCAAATGATGTGCAGATTTCTCGTTGCTTCACTCTACTCTCAGATTGGTTCTGTCATTCTGTCTATTCTCGATAATGGTGGAACTCGATGGTTCGCTGAATTGATTGATGAATCTCTGATACTAGAAAATCTCCACATCAACTGTCAACTCGAACATGGATTGTATCATGGATTATGATAGGGAAAGTCGCCTGCATAATCCTTTCCTGATATGTTGTATTTCACATATTGTGATCAGTATTGGGCATAATAGGCCCCACTTATCCATGTAATTTTTTCCATATTGGATCTAAACTGCAATGTTTTTTTAAAGTTCAAGATTGCCATCCGCACACAGAAAGGAAGCCAAATAATGCTTTTATCTGTTTTTTTTAGTATTCTTTGTAGCTACTTTAGTGTTGAGCTTTTCTTTTTGGTGAAAGTGTTGAGCTTCTTCATTGATTGGATACCCTAAATAGATTTCGGATGGGCCGGAAAAGCTCATGAAGTATCAGCTCTAGACTTAACCCACACGCCTGGATTGGGGTGGACTTATTGGGCCTGTATTTTTTCTCAATATAAGGGTAATACATTATCCTGGGCCCGGAGTAACAATTACCAGGGTAATCTTTTTACCCCTGCCCATTATTTCGATCTCCTCATCACGTCATCTCGCCCAAAGACACCCTTGTCTTTCTTTTCTCTCCTCTCCTATTCTAGTCTTCAGAGATTCCTTTCTCTTTCTCTCTTCCTTCCACGGAATGCAACTTGAGTTAGTCTTGCGTGGGCCTGGTTACAATAATATTATTGTGACCAAAACCACTTATTTAACATAACGACTCTTGGCCCATATAGTAATCTTTTTAAATTTTAAGCTTACACTATACGCTTACTATCTACCATATTGATCATTTTTTTTTAAATATAAGAACTCTTTCTCACATTGAGTTTATCATGATTAAATAAGTTACACTATACATTACTATCTACCATATTGACTGTTTTTTTAAATATAATAACTCTTTCTCACATTAGTTTATCATGATGAAATTTTCACTTTGTGACATAGTAATCTTTTTTTTTCATAGTCAAACTTTATAATGTATATCTATTCATCTTTTATATTTATTTTTTTATATAGTGATTCTTTTTTTTCATAAATCACATGAATTAGCATTAGGTCCACACTAATTTAGTGTGGACCAAGTCCATATAAGTTTTTTACATGCAACTTTCTTGTATCAAATATTCAAGCTTATTGGTTAGATTTTTGTTTTAATATCCTAGTGGCCTCATTTTATGATTGATTATTTGCAGATATCCTTTTTTTTATATTGATTAGTTTGCAGATATCCTTTTTTTTTATATTGATTAGTTTGCATATATTGTTTTTCTATTTTCATTATTTTGCCCTTTTTTTTTTTTGCTTTTGTTGTCTCCTCATTATTGTAATCTTTTTCAAGGTTTTATATATATGGAAAATTGGAGCTAATAACACCAATTAGGGTTTTTTTCCATTAGTAAAGTGTGGATGTAGTACAAGCCTCCTTTATACTTCCGATACCATGTCGAATAGCAATTTAATCAAAAACTTAAGTAGGAGGTTGGAACCCTAAAAATAGTTTTACACTCAATCAATATTATATGAAGGTAGAGAGAAAAAGAAATCCTTCTCCTGAGGAAGACAATAGATCATGAGTTTAATTTACAATTGTGGATTTCATACTTATTGCTTCTTATTTATTTCCCAGCCTATTGAAGGCTCCAACCTTTTCAATAGGTAGGTTGTTTGTGGATAAATAAGTTATCCTTCTATAAGCATTAATGTCTTCTCATACTTTCCATTCAACCAAACACAGTCTTTAACTGTTTCATCATGTTTTACTCTTACTCAATTTCAAAAGGAACTTCACATGGTTCCAACATAGTCTATACTGGCTAGCAGATAAAGCTTTCCACACATCACATCAAATGATGCAATGCAATGAAGTATTTCTTGAATTAGTAAATAAGGTTCTTGTTTTTTTTCATGATCCCTTCAACAAATTAGGAAAGCTCAAGCCCCACCTAAAAAGAGACCAAACTAGCCCCTAACCTGAAACATCTCAACAAATTCAATCATATTCAACTTTTTAACAAACTTTTATGATGATAGGCAACATTCCAAAACCAAGGCTGTCACCTGCAATCCCAGCTCCTCATATGATTCCCCCATTGACTCTTTTGCTTTCAGTCTTTCCCACATCCACGGCAGTATTAGAGAAACCCTTTTACATATGGGCTTTTAAAGGACTTTATTTACCTTACAAATATATCCTTAACATTTTATACCGTAGTTAATATTAACCACTAATAATATACTTCCTTCGTTTCGTTTGCCGACACACATCTCACAAACAGGGTTCTAGGATAAAAGAAAGAAGTGTGTCACTTAAATATGAAGGGAGAAGTATATTACATATTTACATATACGAACAAAATTCTAAATATTTTAAAACACATTGAACAAATTGAACAAAATTTCACATGATAATTTTTTGTATATAAACTATAAATATAGTCAGTGTTTTATAAATTTGACCACTTTAATAGTAATTGGGTAGAACTTAGGAAAAACCAAAGAGGTGGAAATCCAAAAAAAATGGTTACTAAAACAGATTGAAGAATAATAATGTACTCAATTATTTCATACATAATATTTCCTCAGTAGGGACCTTGAGATGGGTTTAGCCGAAAAGCTTCTTTTCCTTTCTTCGGCTTTAGTTTTCTTAAGACACTGGTCAATCAACTCGAAAGTGAAGTCTTGTAGTGACTAGACCAAACAATGTCGAGATTTCTTGCATAAATCATCATATTTCTGATCATCAGCTTCTTCAAATGTAAGTGACCTCTTAGTGCATAGAAAAGAAGTAGCTTGGGCGTTGTCGAAAAGATGGATGGATGACAGATGGGGTGAATCTGGTGAATTGAGCACCTTGGTGGTATGTATCTCTAATTGTACCATAATGTTGTAGCAAGTTAAGATATCTTCCTGTACCAATTCAGAGAAGCAGTAATACTTTTAGAACATAAAATACATATGTGAAGAAGTATGTATAGTAATTACTATATTAAACCACTAGAAGAACCATTGGTACATGGTTTGATGGTGCCCTGATAAAAAAAATGAGTGAGTCTTGGGTGTAATATGTTACACCATAACTTATTGTGTGACATGCATAATGACATAGACTCCATCAAGAATGACATGGACTATACAAATAATGACATAAATCTTATGTCATTCTGTCATTTTTGAGTTCTTTTTACAAAAGAAACAGTAGTTTGTAGTTTGTAGTGTAACAGGTACGCCCAAGAATTTAGTGAAAAAGAATATTTTAGGTATAAATTAGTTTACTCCCCCTGCCACGAAATTACTTGGTTTTGAAGAAATTCCTAAAAGAATGTGGAAGTTTTGTGTTCGACTCCCCCGGGAAGCAATTTCAATATGGAATCATTAATGTATTTCACACCTAGTCTTTGCCATTTGCAGCCTATACCCCTTTTTACTATGTTATATTTTATCACAAAGAAGTTATATGAGTGATTGTGAATGTTGTTGGGAGTATTGCAATTAAATGGGAACGGAGCCCGGAGGAAGTATGTATTTTGCACTCGTACTTTTTCTTAAACATAATTCCTGCATTATCATTTCTATAAGAAAAGAAAACCAGGTTACCAGATGTTTATGTAAAATGTGGTAAAATATTTCAACTTAATTAATAGTAAGAGTTTGATTTTTGGACTATTCACGTAACCTGACTTTAACCATATCATATACTAATAAAAAACAAATGATGGTATATAAAGCGTCTTTAGAAATGTCACAATGTATATTTCTATATATCAACTTATAATTGTTATTAATACATGTGTAAATATCAATGGTAAAAGATGTGCACGGACAAACTATTAGATCAGACAAGATTGGGACGATGAGCGAGTAAAGAATATGCATTGCCTTGAAAAATATGATGAAAATGGATGTTTAGGAAAGATGAACTTACACTGTCAAGAAATCTACTAGGTAGGATCTCATTGGTCTTTAACTCAATTGCTTCTCGTGACAAACTTCGATCCAATGCCACCAATATTGGAACCACAAGCTATAGCATATGGATGATGATCCACTAAATTAATCTCTGTTTTCCATTAACCATTATATCAAATCACCATAAAATCATACTAAGAAGAAAAAAAAAGACGCTATTTCTTTCTGTAGAAGAAATTACCTCTCATGAAGGCCAAGATAAGTTGATTAATGGTAGAGGAAGAACCTTCAAATCGCGGTACGTCGCAGAATTTATTGATGAAGTAAGGCAAATAAGCAAAAGGAGTAACAATTCTCATTTTCCATTCCAATGTATTAAGGACTAACAGCTCCATTTTTGAATAACTTCATACTTATATTTGATATCTCCAACTTGAAAAAACTCTGATAAACTCGGAACTTTGTTTTCTTCCAATTTTGCAGCCACTGATAAACATGCCACTAAAACCAACTCTATTGCCCATGATTTTTCCTCCTACATCAAATCAATAACAGATAAGTTATACCCAAATATAGAAAGAAGTAGAAGTTGTTTTTTATGAGATTGTACTATACTTTGCTTTGACGTTAGTTAATGTGGTTTATAAGTAAGGAAAAATATAGTCATCAAGAACAGATTTTTGTTAGATTTGTCCCAATATATATTTTTATAATATCAACTTATTAGGTATTTTTTTTTTTCCAATAATGATCAAAATTCTACATTAGCAATAGTAAAAATCAAACTGCGTAAATTAAAAGAAGGAAGATAGTACATGCTAAGTAGCTCTTTATAATCAATGCTTCTCTGGATAGGTATAAATCAAAGTAGCAGAGAGATAAATAAGCTGTTTGTAGTTGAA